>LIEC01007693.1:13970-25577 GCA_001925005.1 Drosera capensis
CAGACCTTGTACCAACTTGTGAGGTTCGAGTTCACGGTGAATGTTTTTGTTTGAGGGTCAAAAGTTGTTAGACTCTATTGTGCTATGATTTCATATACTTGTGAGAGTCATATTTAGCAGACTATACAGGTATTGCTACTTTTGGTCTATTTTTTAACCAATTCCTATTCATGACTTGTATTGCTGGAGTGGGTTTTTATATGTATGAATCCTGTAATGATATTTGCTGTCTTGGTAATTTCTGAACATATCCCTTTGCGGTCAGCCCTTCTTGCATAGGTGTTTATCGAGAACCTACCATGAGAAATATCCTCATGTAGTTCTTTCGTTTTTCTCATGTTTGCTTTCCAGTGCTACCCATTCGGCATTCCAAAGCTTGGGAGGGGGGTTCATAAGGGCCGTGTGAAGAGGATGACAATACGAGCTGGTGAAAGCACTAGCCCAAATTTGGAACCAGTTGGACCTCTTAATTTAGAATCTCCTGTTGGCCAGCTATTAGAAAGAGTCTTACAGACACACCCACATCTACTCCCTGCAACGGTTGATCAACAACTTGAGAATCTGCAGAAAATTAGAGATGCTGAGGCTAAAGAATCTGCAACTTCTTCCCAAGATAACCTGCTTTACAAGTACTCTCCTCAATTTCTTCCAATTCATGTAATTATCTTTTAGTTCGATTAAAACTGTTGATGGCTGTTCACTTGATTTCAAACTGGTGGTGGTGGTGGTGGTGGTGTGGTGGGCGGCGTTGTCAATGTCCAGTCGTGGTTAGCTGGAGAGTAGTTACGTTGATGCTGTATAGCTAACCTAGAGTAAATCTGCAAATCCGGAAGTGGTGACTAGACCAAGTGATGTACACTTGGAATTGGAATTTCAAATTATGCTGAAAATTTTCAGATTTGTCTCAATTCCCATTTCACGCCCTTCATTTCCCCGACTTTATCTCCTAACGGAAATTTATAGTACCAAAAACATTGCTCAGACTTCAGACTATCATTTTATGGTTGGAAATGTGAGTACCTATGACACTTTATGCTACTGGTAATATCAGTTATCATCATATGCATCGTTTTTCAAGCTTACCTGTGTTCCACATTTCATAACCTTGAGGCTTAAGCTGGTGGAGTAGTTTAGGGCTTAGTGTTTCTATTGATTGCATCTTCATGAATTGTGTGGTTATGAGCTAATAAAGATGTGCTGTTGCGACAATTTTGCCGTCTCCTTATTCTGCTATTGTTGAAATCAGTCATAAGCGATTGACCTTTAAACCTCTGTATTTCAGGAGAATAGCAGAGGTGAAGGAAAAGGAGAGACGAAAGGCTGTTGAGGAGATACTATACTGCCTAGCAGTACACAAGTTTGTGGAGAATGGTATCTCGATGATCCCGAAGATTAAACCGACTTCGGATCCTACTGGGAGAGTTGATTTTTGGCCTAACCAAGAACAGCAACTGGTCTCCATCCATTCAACAGAAGCATTAGAGATGATACAAAGCCATTTATCCATTGTCCTCGGCGAACGCTACGTTGGCCCATTGCAGAATATGGTAGAAATCAGCAAAATTAAGCTCCGAAAGCTGTATGCTGCCTCCATCACATATGGTTACTTTATCAAAAGAGTTGATCAGAGATACCAACTAGAAAAATCAATGAACACCCTTCCCAAAGGATTTCATGAAGAAGAAGTTTCGGGATTCAGAAGGAAAGCGCGAGCTCTGGGATCCAGAATCATTGATCCAGATCCTGTCCACGGAGTTTGGTGATGGGTTCGAGGGAGAGATGGTAGAATCCAGTGATAATGATTCGTATCGGTTGAGATCTTACGTCGTGCACTTGGATGCAGAAACCCTTCAGAGATACGCAGTCATGAGATCCAAGGAAGCTATATCACTGATCGAGAAGCAGACTCAGCCTCTATTTGGGAAAACCTGATATAAAGTTGACTGATGATGGTTCCCTATAATGATGAAGTTGTCGTGATAAGCTTTTCTGGAATGGGTCTGTTGATCCTGGAGGCAGTTGCGTTCGGATCATTTCTATGGGAAGCGGAAGACTATGTCGAATTGAGGTACAACTTCATCAAAAGTTAAGCTGAATTCCTTTTTTGTAGTTTTTCAAGTTCAAAAAACTGAATGTAGTTCTTCTCTTGTACATGTAATTGAAATTTTTGATGGAATATCATGATCTAAACTTTCAAGTCTGAGTTACAAAAATCAATGACTGAGAGATGTTTAAGAGAGATCATTATCTTGATCTAAACTTTCAAGTCCAAGTTAGATCTAAACTTTCAAGTCTTGAGTTACAAAAATCAATGACAGAGAGATGTATAAGAGAGATCATTATCTTGATCTAAACTTTCAAGTTACAAAAATCAAAGAATACACATAACAATACAATACAATGCAGCACATTAATCAAAAAGTATGTATTGCCTGTAGGAATAAACCAAATCCCAGAAATCAGCCCCCAAAATTCTTAACTATTAGTACAAAAGTAATCACCAAAATATAAGAAAAAAATCATGAGCAGTCCAGTTATTTGCATGAACATAACTATGGGAAACTGAAAGAGCCACCAATACCAGTAGCACCTGCCGGCGGCTTGATCGCAACCCAGAGCAGGGAAATCGTGATGGCAATGAGCCCAGACCAGACATACACGATTGTCGGAGTCCTCCCACGCCTTCCCATCAGCCCCTTGGCGAAAGGATACAAGTGAGCGAGCACCCAGAAGCTGAAGAACACACCTCCAAGCAACTTGCTCCACTGGGGTATGGAACTATATATCGTCCTACTGAACCCAACAGCAATGGCAACAAGGTTCACCATTATGATCACGATGGGCGGTATCATCAATGACGTCCACTTGATCACGTAGAGGTCAGCAAACTCGTCGTCGTCCTCACCTCCTGACTTCGAAGTCAAGGTAAACGAGATCTCAATCCCTGCCACCACCTTGAGAAGTCCTTGCAGGACAGCCGCGATGTGGGCACTGGTCCCACCGATGAGCCAGAACTGCTCATTCCTCCACCATTCCTCAAGCGTGATCCCTGACCACTTGATCTCGAGAAGTGCCAGCATGCATAATGTGATGGAGATGAGGAGGAGGTAGACGAGGAATGTGATGCTGAGAGTCTGCACGATGAACTGGCCCGAGAAGAGGGACAGTGCGGGAAGGAAGCAGTAGACGATGAGGAAGACGGATGTGAAGGGATAGATTCCCACGTTGAGGTATGCCATTCTCTGTAGGAGCTTCATCTTTGTGCTGGCCACGAGAGCGTTGTTTCTTGAGAAAAAAATCTCAACTGACCCTGTCGCCCACCTAAGCACCTGGTGGAGTCTATCGGTGAGATTGATCGGGGCAGTGCCACGAAATGCATCCCTTTTCGTGACGCAGTAGACTGATCTCCATCCTCTGTTATGCATCCTGTACCCGGTGACCACGTCCTCTGTCACCGATCCATAAATCCACCCTATCCGGCCACCCCACTCCGTCTTGTCCTCGTACCAGCACGAGATCACGCTGATCGCCTCAGCAACTGTAGGGGCCTCCAGGAGGTCTCTAGAGATGGTTAATGAACCTGGTGGGCGGCCATTCTGAATCGTTGGATGATCCTTAAGGGGGCGTCCTTGGAACTCCGCCACTGGAATAGAGTCCACTAAGACGTTGGAGTTGCCAAACCTCTTGGGGAGGAGGGAGAGGTTCATGCCACCGTCTTCCTCATCGGAGTCACCCATCCTAAGGGAACGGTGGTCATCTGGGGAGGCTGTTGCAGCAGCCACACGCTTGTTCTTTTTCTGGCGGGAAAAACAGCAGCATATAGTACTCCAAATGCCTGGATGGTCCTTGGACCGTGGCGGGTCGAATCCATAGAGAGCAATGCGACGGAAAAGGCAGCCTGTCCCGACGTAGACAGGACCCTGTAACCCGTCAAGGGCCCGCATATTGACATCAAAGAAGACGGTGTTGTGGTTGGCATAACGATCAGAGGGGTCGATGCCTTCAAAACGCTGAGGGAACTGGACATAGCATAGGCGGTCGCCACCACGGTCCATCATGAAGCACATTCCCTCCTGGATGGCTTGTGAGTTGTAGATGTAGTGATCACAGTCCAAGTTCAGGATGAAGGCGCCATTCGACATGATGGCCGAGGCACGAACCAAGGCGTTCATAGCACCAGCTTTCTTGTTGTGGTCATACCCCGGTCGCTTCTCACGAGATACGTATACCAGGAGAGGAAGACGGATGTCTACTTCGTTGAAGTTGAGAGGGTTGTCTTCAGTGATCTCTGAACCCAGGAGTTGCGAGTCACTTGGAGGCTTCAACATCACCTGTGATCACAGAAGTAAATGGGAGTAACAAACCAAGCTTAAGGGAGCAATATCAATATTTCAATATAGCTCGAATATGAGTATATGAGTATATGATCCCATTTTAGGTTTCTCCAAGGTTGAATCATTGAAGGTTGGATCTCAATCTAATTAATCGTACAATGGCACATTTGTTCAATTTGGCCAAGTAATGAACTGTGAAGTTGAACAAGCAGTAAAAATCAGCTCAGCTTTTGAAACTATACCTGTATAATTCCTGCATGATCTCCCTTGGAATGCTCGGGCGCTGGTGTCATCCAAGTGCCAGGCCAATGGGTTGCATCAGCCATCCAAGTGGCTTTTATCGACTTCAAAGGTTCGATTGGATCCTCGTCTGCTTGCTCTTTCTGCCGTTTCAAGGCCTTGATTTCCTCTCGAGCATTGAAGGCATCTGAACGCCTTCTGATGGAGTCGGGAAGACCATTGATCCGAACCTTGAACTCATCATACTCGCGCTTCATCCTCCTCCTGTCCTTGACAAAGTCTTGCCTTACCTTGTTCCTGTAAGGGTCCCTTTTCAGATTGAAGTACGATTCCGGGTTCCTAGGCTCAATGTCATGTTTGCGACAGAATGGAACCCATAAGTTAGCAAAGCTTGCAGCCTCGGCCATGGCCTCAAAGGTCAGTAGTGCACCTCCATCGTCAGAAACATAACAAGAAAGCTTCTCCACGGGATAATCTGCCGCAAGAATGGACAAGATCGTGTTTGCTGTCACGAGCGGAGGCTCTTTCTCTGGATCGGCCGTGGAAACAAAAATGTCTACTCCTGGAAGATCGGATTTTATCTGGCCGCCTGATCCCTGTATTTCAAACTTCTCCTTCAGTACACTGAGGTCGCACAAACGGCTCACTGGGTTTAGCTTGGGCAGCTGATCAAGTATCCAAGAGAATGCAAACCAGATCTCACAGACCACGGACATACCCCATAGCCAGGGCGCATCAGGATTCGGATTCCGGACCCTCCATGTAAGGAACAGTGCTAGAGCCACCAATCGAACAAGGACTAAAAGCCTGAAAATCGAAGGAAAACGTACAATTTAGCCAAAGGATATCACAGCATAGTTTAACATCAACTCATTAAACATGAATGACTAAATCCAAGGTCTTCGACGTTAGGTCCATCTAAGACAAGTAAGGATAATATCGTCGTCATTATGGGGCACAGGAAGCAATATTTGGCGAGAAATGCCTACATACTAATTTCCCTGGTCTTAGCCTGAAAATGGTTAGCATCAAGCCCATGAAATGTGAGACGATTCATTGTAGAGTTGACTTCATAATCACTTGAAAGATGTCATATCTAGTGTAATTATCTTCTAAAACATTCCTAGATACGAGGACCCGCAATGTTTAGTCGCGCAAGATGACCGGAATGTTTAGCAGGTTACTAACTGATCAAGGCCATGCCACTTATCCAAATCAATCAGATTGCAAGGACTACTATGTGTTGGCATTTACGGTCCGCACTAGGATACATTTTGATCTTCTATTACGCCGCCCTCTCCAGATCCTGTCAATTGACAAGATCACCTGGGTTGTTGTTATAGTAGTATTATCACCAGAAAGGTTTAGCATAACATGAAATTAACAGAATTTCAACAAAGGGAAATGATGCAAAGTTCGCTTACCGATATGGACTAATAACAGCAGCAGGTATCCTCAGCTTGCGAGTAAGCGGCCTCCAAGGCTTGTTGAGAAAATCCATGGGCTCAAGAGGTACTCCATCGTCGCTTTCGATTCCATACCCTGCTTCTTTCGGCCATATAGCATTCCCATAACCATAGGTTCCCCTGGTCTCGAACAACCACCTATTGTGATCAAACTCACCAACAGCAGTCACGCTCCTGATCAACCCCGACTTTGAATGCTTAGCCAACGACATGTTTCTGCTCTTCTGCGACATCCCATCGGGCGATGAAAGAGGCAGCCGACTCACCTCACTATCAACCGCTTTCTCGTGCAAATCCGTCAGCTTATAAGGCTCCTTGCATCCAGGACAGGACGCATCTTCCCCCTTCGCAGCATCAATGTAACAGTCCCTACATATCTTGAAATCACATTCACAAGGGAGAATATCATTCCCCCTCTCATCTTTCATCACCTTCCCATCACAACCAGGAACCGCACAAGACGATCCTTTCACGCCAGCCATCTGAGGATGAGTAGCCTCCGAATCGATCACCTTATCCATCAAATGAGCTCGAGTAACACTGTTAAATCCCCCGGTGAAGATGGAATTCGACACATATTGAACCTCCACTCTCTGTGAGATTGTGGGATCCATAGGCTGGTTATCCGGTGTAGGCGGGATATGGACGGTGTAGTTCATGTACTCCCCACTTCCGATTTCACTGTCGAGATCGTCTCTCGACAGATTGTCCCTCGAGTCCCTTGAGAAGTTGACATAGCGCCCTGACGCCGTCCTCCTGGAGAATGTGACCGTCGAGGGACGCATTAGCCTAGCTGGTGGAACATCAGATGTGTCAGACAGATTAGACCGACTTGGGTTAAACATACTTCAAGAACACAATCCACACAACACCACCAACCAATCTATCTGCTACAAATCCTCAACAAGCTCAATCAATCTTCGATTGCTTATATCGCCTGCAAGGGGATAAATCGATCGACCAAAAACAATCAACCAACAATCACTCCATCACCGAAGCTCCCGTTTACTGATAAAAGACACCAGCTTTGGACTATAAAACAAAGAATCAGAAATGGGCAGATTCAAAAAAGGTAAAAATCAGATGATATGATATCAAATCTGATCAAAGAACAGAAAATGAAGAACGCCCCAATTGTCTCTCCTAATAATAAATCAACCTCAAAGACTTGCTGCCCATGAACTTTCAAAACCCAAAGCAAAGCAAATACTTTATTCAACCATGCGACAATGTTGCTCACCACCACTACTAGTAATACTTCAATTCACTATAAAGATCTAAACTTTCCTGTAAAATAATCAAACCCCAGAAACAAAAGAGTTTAAATAGTACCGTGTGTGCCTCAAATCAACTCAAAATCATAGCGTTAAAACTTAGAAAAAGTCTTTCAAACTTAAGTCACAAACCCACTTGATAATCAATATGATAAAGACATATAAACTTGAATAACATTCAAATCACCATCATCAAGGCACATTACAGTTACAAGAGACCAAGTCATTACCAGGCAAAACGTTGAAACAGCACTGCAAACAAAGTGTTTTTCTTTTTCTTTTTTCCCTTTTTTTATTCGGTTGAGATTTTGAATTGGCTCAAAAAAAAAGTCAAGAGGATCATGGAGACAAGTATGTCCTAATCAAACCCATGAATAAAAAGGCGGATTTGGGAGAATGAAACCATGAATGAACAATATTGTCAAGAATATAGGTAAATGTTTATGTGTGAAAAGGGAAAGAGATGGGAAAGCAGAAACGTAACCCCGTGTCTGAATATGTGCTGTAATTTTTCATACTTGTATGATTTTTATTTTTATTTGTTTTGGGTAACGCGTTTTGGACATGGGATTCTTTGTAGCTGGACTTTCTAGTTATGGTTTTTCAGTCGATGTTGATTTTTGTTTGTTAATGGTATTGATGGGATGTTGGGGGAGATTTTGAATTGCTTTTGGCATTTAATGGGATTTGGGAGTATATTTGGAAATTTTGAATTCGTATGAGTTATGGATAGAATTTTTCTGAGGAAGTAAAAAGGTGGCATTGGTGAAACTCCTAATATGTGTTGACCACTTGAAAGTGAATATTAACTCCTAAACCACTACTTGTGTTACTGAAAGGCAACGAATAAGTTCTTCCTGATGTCTTGGTTTTTTGATTATAAACACTTGCACCAACGTTATAGATTTGTCCCTGCCTCCTAATTAAACGCGATTGTGTAACCAGACAATAACAATTATCTTAGTTGATATGTAAACTGATTTCATGATTCCATTTTCTCGAAGATAGAAATTTGACATTTTCAATAAATAAATAAATAAATAATGTGTATCTTATCATTTTTATATTATGATATTCTTCGAATTAGGTGGGTTTGAAGGTTCAAGAGTTTCCTTCTGGAAGTCACATCAGAGCAAATCCAATGTGTAATTACTATTTTGGTCTAGCTATATGTATATAATATTATATTGATGAATAGTGCTGATTTGTTATTTTTTCATTCCCAAAAAAATTATAACTTGTTTTATTTGAATATAACAACAATAATAATTATCCAAGACATTTTGTCACGGTCAGGATCTGAGAAAGATAAGATATATCATAAAAATTATAATGTTTTTTAACTAAATATTCCTTTGTTCCATATTAAATACAATGTTTTTTTTATCGTTCTAAAATATATGTAATACTTGTTTTATTCTTATATTTTGAATCAAATCAAATCTAATATATATCATATGATTCAGTCATTTTTAAACAAGCAAACGCGATAAACTAATTTTTTTCATTTTTAAAATATTATAATTAAAAATTAAAACTAATTAAATAAAATCATTATTGTCATGTCAGTTAAAAAATTAAAACTGATTAAATAAAATCTAATCTAATATATAGCTTAACCTATCAAAATTAAAATAACATTCCGATTATTTCTCTCATCAATCACCGTAACTTGATTATTATTAATCTAATATATATCAAAATCTAATCATCGTGATTCTACAAGATAAAATCTCAATTAAGAAAATAAAAACAATGTCTAAATCTAATAACCATGATTTCTATTTTATTTTTTTAAATTTGTTAGGTCTTTAACTTATTTACATTTAATAGAAACTTTGATATCTCAAATTTAACACAAAAAATATAAAATAAGCATATATACAAAATCTTTCACAAAAAAATAATTATAAAAATCCTAACAATTTTATATATGAAATCCTTATTTAGTATAATAAAATAATAACTTTTATCATTATTATTTAACACTATAATTTTTTTTATAACTTTTCATCCCGGGAAACGCTAGGGGCAGTATTCTAATATATATCGTATTATCTTGAATCTTTTAGCGGTAAACGGTATGATAGGATATTATTGTCATTTTAAAAAGATATCACTTAAAAAAAATTAAATAAAATTTAATCTAACATATATCTTAACCAATAAAAATTAAAAACTATCACTATTCATCCTCTCATCAACTACCATAACCTGAATTTTATTAAATCTTATATGAAGAATTCTCCCTTGATCAAATATAGAATTTTTTTTCACAATCAAATAATTAGATTAAAGATTTAAAACATAAAAATAAATGGTAATATTTCGAAAGGTCGTTTACTAAATTATAAAGACAAAATCTAAAACTAATATGAAAATATTCAAATATTACCTATTCAAAATGAAATAAAAAATAAATTAATATCTTTCTAAAATAAAAATAAGTTATCTATACCACATAAAAAACAAAAAACATAAAGTGAAAACAAAAATTCTTTTAAAAAACTAATTTACGAAAATTAATGTATTAATTTTTTGTGACAGAATATTTAACGTTATTATTTTCATTATATTTTTTCATCCCGTGCAGTGCACAGAACAATATTATAATTTATATAAATTAAACACATTATCACATCCCATTTCACTAATTTCTCTCACCTTCTCTTATACTTTCACATATTTCCACGTCAACTCTCATTATCTTTAAAATTATACGATATAGTACTAATTAAATTCAACTCTTATATAATATGTCGTGTTGAGTCAAACTGTTATATATAATTAAGAACGGAGAGAGTAAAAATAACATGAAATCAGTTACACCACACCAATTAAGTCCTTTAACAGATATTACAGTAAATCATATTTTTAATATTATTCGATGTAAATTCAACACACACATAAAATTTTCGATACAATCAAAATATTTAATTTTTTACAGAACGGAAGGAATATAAAATATCAATGTTTCTTCAATGTTATTTAGTTAGTATATTTTAACGTTGCATGCTGTTATAGTCAAATCTTTATTTTGACCCCGAATAATATCATGTTGATAAAATTTAAAAATGTTGGTTAAATACAAGACATGTTATAATTTACTTTTCTTGTAAATCATTGGATAGGAGAAGATCACATAGATGTTTTATGTTGTTATGTCATTGAGATTTGTGTATCAAAAACCACGAGTTGCTGTAAAATGCTTTAGTTATTTTCATTACTAAATATAGCATGTGATTTGGTAAAATTTGCCATAGAAAAGCATACCAATTGGATTTATATATTTTCAATCTATTGGTATACTCCTCCGTTTTCATTCAAATTTTTAGTATTTGTTTTATGCTCAATTCAAATTATAACATTTTCATACGAAAATATCAAAATATCCTTATTTTATATCACATCAACTCATCCATCATTTCTTCTATTTCTTTTTTTTTTCCTTATTCATTTATCTCACATACTCATAAGGAAAAAGTTATCATTTCTTATTAATTTAACACAAACATAATTTATCTTATCAGATTAAACCGTTATAATTTGAATGTGACGGACGGAGTATTTTAACTATAGTAACCTATTCAGCTAATACATTGGGAATGCTCTAACTTGAGAGTAAGTCCAATGAACATGCTAAATAGATAGCTATAGCTAAATATTAGCAATAAGTTTAAAAATTTCACTCCAATAAGCTTCAAATATTATGCTAAATTTAATATTTTGTCAAATGTGTTGTTATATTTGGCATTGAATTTGTCTTGTAGTATTTTTTTTGCTATTCTTGGAGAGAAGAACAAACATATAAATTCAAAAAAGAAAAAAAAACAATTCAATGAGACTATGTGGCACTTCAATGACTATCGATGAATTGATATAACTATAATATAGAATGAAAACGTTACAGAAACATTGAAAAAATATATCAAATTCATATTATTTATTTTTTAAACATAGCATTATTTATTCATATATAATAGAATGCATTATAAATGACCAAAAAATCCCACACAAGTATTATTAAGAATGCGTCTGTCTTTCAAAAAAATAAAATGTTTTTCTTATCTTCAAAGTTATAAAGTTGACGCGGCACAACCACGCAGCTTTTCAGACACGTTTTTCCACTCTATATCTTTTTTTTTCCCCCAAAGGTCTCGAATGTCGAGAAGCGGTGAATGTGTGGTGTTCCAGTACTAATCAAAGCAAGCAAGGAATCAACCGTGGCGGCGGAGACGACGCGGCACAAACACACTGCTTTTCAGACACTTTTAATCCACTCTATATCTTCCC
>LIEC01007693.1:25647-80701 GCA_001925005.1 Drosera capensis
TTCCCCCAAAGGTCTCGAATGTCGAGAAGCGGTGTATGTGTGGTGTTCCAGTACTAATCAAAGAAAGCAAGCAAGGACTCGGTGACGGAGAAGAAAGAAGAAACGTGAGGAAGAGAGAGAAAGAGAGAGGAATCTGCGCAATCACACGCGGAGAAGTAGCCAATGAGGCGCAGTCCATAAAAGACAACCCTCCATGTCTCTGACCACGTGGAGAGAGAGAGAGCCATAAAAAAAGAAGAAGAAAGAATCATGTCCGTAATGTTCTATGCTCTACCATCATGTGTAGGCGACTTTGAATGGTTTTTTCACTCATAAAAATAGAGTGACTTTTGAGAATTGAAATACATACACCTTGTTATGGTGACTGATGCAACATCCAAAAATCCCCACGTAGATGCATATCCTTTGATTCTTAGTAGTATTCTTGGTTCGAAAAAAATTATAATACTTTTTAAATTTGTCTGTTTCAAATAATTTATTCAAAACATTTAAATAAAATAAAAAGATTTTTGAATAAAATTATCACAATATCTATATATTTATTTTGTATCATATTATTCTATCTTATTATCATTTTTCTCTTTCATCATCCACTCAAAAAATCAAAAATAAAAATAAAAAATAAAAAATGAAAATATATCAAAACCCTAACCTTCACATTAATGTAAGAATCTAAATTTTATTTTGTAATTAATACTGGACGGGGATAATATTTCCTCATTTTCTATCCAGAGCGATAGATTTTCAATAGCTTACATCGAAGACATTTTCATTTTTCCATCAAAGAATCAATCCTTCATTGATCGTGTGTAGTCAGTCCATGCTTCCTTAAAAAACCACTTCCACAACATGGGCAACCGCCTGGTCAAGGCCGTCCAATTTAATATCACCTTCGTGGTTTAATTCATATTATAATTTTATTTTAATTAAGTAATAAAATTATTTAAGATACGAATAATTAATAGAAAATTAAATATTATTTTATATAAAATTATAATAAAATATTTATGATATTTTAAGTTATATATTTAAATTTTATATCAACGATGTGATTTTTTTAAATCATTGAAATGAATAAGACTACCATGAACCATGTCAACACGCAACACCTCTGATCCAGCTCGTTCCTTTCAAACATACCTTCAGTTCTCAAGATAATATGGGCTTGGGCCCAGCTTGACTCTATGGACTGATTGGGCATCAAATGGTTTGTACCAAGTTGGAATTGGGCCAATGATTTGGGCCTAATGGGTTATTTAATTTTGATTGGGCTAATTCCAGCCAATAGTTTGGGCCATCTTGGCATTTACTTTCAATTGGGCCTTTCCTCTAGTGTTTTGATGATTTTTCCTTCACCAAAAGCACACATCCTCAGATTGGTGAAGCGTTGGGTTTGGGAGGGCTTCAGGTACACAAGCTCATGGTGGAAAGTGATTGCAAACTTGTGGTCAACATGTTCCATTTAGCAAAGCCCCTAATCCGTCATTTTTGGGTGGCCTAATTGATGATTGTCGTGCCCTCTCGATTGTATTCAGTGAGCATTTTTGCTCTTGGGTGTCTCGAGATGCAAATCGTGACGCTCATGTTATGGCTCGATATGTTTCTGAGTGTTATCAACATAATGCATGTGAGTCGACTTTACCCGAGTCAGTTCTCATTGAATATTATAATGATTCGAGTAATGAAACTTAACATCTTATTATACCTTTCCAATAATTTAAAAAAAAAAAAAAACACATCTCATATGGATACTGACACACTTCAGAATTTCTGGACCATAGAGGCCCACCACAAGCCTGGGCCGAACTCGACCCATGTTCAAGTAACGGATCCTGTCACATTCACATACTGGGGGAAAAAAAAGGGAAAAAGCCCATTGGCTGTGTGACATCACAAATCAACATCACACAAATAAATACTTCAACAACATATTATAATTTCATATACAGTAGTCTTCATCATCTCCTCCTCTGCTCACCCGCACCCTCTATCGCCCTTTTGACCCCCTGTGGTCCTGTTTTCACCTCCAATTTTCAGCTACTTGATTGGCAACTGGGCATACCCTGTTTCCTCAGATCCACACCAATTTCACTTCAAATAGGGGAAATAAAAGAACAGCAAGGATTCAGTGTGAAAGGTATGAGATTGTTGGGTATTCTTGCAGCGAGTGTTTTTTCCGTGTTTGAATTGATTTAGTGACTGCCCAGTTGCTTCTTTTGGTGATCTGTTGATCAATTTGATGGATGTTGAAGTTGGTTTGATTGATTGTAGAGGAATAGTCTTGATTTAGGTACCCTTTTGATCGAATTAGAGGAGGAAGGATATGATTGAGGGTTTAGATTGAATGGTTGAGTGGCGGTAAATTATTGTGTTTAGGGTTTAGGATATTGGTCTGGGTCATCAACATATGTCGAAGTGAATTGGTGATCACATGATGTTGATAGTATTGGTACTGATAGTAGGAAGTATTATCTGTGAAACTTGTTCTCAATCCCATATGTTGGTAATTTACTTTGTCCTTTGGTTGTATGAAGAGATAGGACGAGCGTAGTTTCGTTTTTTGCTTGTTGGAGGCAGTCAAGTCATTTTGTTGTACTGATTGGATGAATATGATCTCTATTTAGGGAAAATGGTGATGTTGTACATTATGATGAAGAAAACATCTGAATCTGAAATTTTCAGATGTTACGTGCTTGAATCAGAGTCATCGGGGGTATCTGATCCCATAGCTTTCCTAAAGTTATGGGTTGAACTCCCTAGCTTGTGCTATGAACATTAGAAACTTATGTACACGTCTGTATCCCCGTCTCAACAGGCTCTCTTCCTTCATAACGCAGACACAGCTTTAGGTTTTTTTAAACAATCATAACGGACTGTATGAAGGGATCTCAAATAGTTGCATGGATTCCATGCCGAATTTCAAATACTACATGGGCTTGATTGAATATGTCTCCTGTCTTTTTTTTTCTTTTTCTTTTTTTGTAATAAAGCAATCAGAGTCGTTGGGGGTGTCTGAGATTTTCAGATCTGTGTCTTCTAGGTTGATCCTTGTCTGGCTTATTTACTCAGTTTCATTTTAGCTGACCTTGAATTCAATATGCTAACTTCAGTGATAAAATGCTACCAATAGTCATTTATCAACAGATACTCAACTTAAATGAATGAAAATTAGTGTTTTCAAAAACTGGGATTCAAAGTGACTGTTTTAAGCATTCCTATAACTGTAGATGTCTCTTAAATGTAAAATGTTATTACGGTAGTTTTGCATTATTTCATGGATTATAGAAAGATTGGGCCGCTATGATTTGATGAAAGCTTGGTACAGAGTTTGACACTGCATCAGATTGTAGTTTGTAGAATTTTTATGTCTTTATTACCATTTGCAATTCCTTAGATGTTGACTGTGGCGCAGAAGTATTTTTACATCGTGTTGATTCTGTAGTAGTTGCCTTTGGTTTAAAGGGTGACCTTGCTGCAGTTCTTCTCTTGCAGGTTTCTTATGGGGCGTATTGTGGTGACCCTTGTTCTTTGGCAGCTGTTTCTAATGTCAGCAGCCATAGTGATTGCGGATGAAGACCACGTCAATCACACGGCATCAGCTGGATTATTTTGGACAGCTGCTAAGGACGAAAGCGATTTGTACAGGAAAACGAACGCTGATGACTCCACCTTGACATTGAATGGCAATAATGAGCTTGATGGTGGCTTCTCTTCTTTGGATGGGATTTTGCAGTGGGCAATAGGTACTGAACTCTTTACCAGTATAATACTTCTGTTGTCAGAATATGTACCATTGTTATTAAAGCATATTAGGGTCTGAACCTGCCACTCTTGCAAAAATTGCAGGACACTCAGATCCTGCAAAATTGAAAGAAACAGCACAAAATGTCCAAAGAACGTCTCCTGATGAGCTCAAGAAGCGTCAAGCAGAACTGAAGGTAATAAGACTTCCATCCTTGTATGGATTTGTATTGACTACCAGTTTATCACAAGGGCTTGGTGGGAAATAAGAGGGTGGTCACTGAAAGAGCATGGAGGAAAGAAAAGGAAAAAAGAAAAAGAAAAAGATGTTCGTGAAGTGTGCAATGATCACCTTTTTTCTCCTAATTTTTATCATGCATAACATCCAAGAATAGTTTGGCCCAAGAAGGCCGATTTCCAAGCCTATGGTCAACCTTGGATGCCCTTGTGCTAGCTCCAACCTGTATATGCTGCTTAGAATTGCATTGTGGTTTTCATGAACCTATCTGAATCAGATACTATTATTCACCATCATAGCTCCTGCTTATTTGAGTCTTTCTTTCTCCTAAAAAATCATCTGAATTGTTTGTTACACTTTGATTGCTTTCTTGTTTTTTCCATTGTTTTGTTTTGGTTTTTTTTCCTTTGTCTTCTGTACTGATAGTCTTCTTAAACAGGAATTGATGGAAGGGTTGAGAATGCCTTCTGACGCAGAGATGATGAAGATAGCAATTGATGACTTGAGTAACTCATCTCTCTCATTCAGTGATCGTGTCCGTGCATTGGAGGAGCTTTTGATCCTTGTAGAACCAATTGATAATGCAAACGGTGTGGGCTTATGCAATTATGGTCTCATTTCCCTTATATTTAAAATAAACCTCCTGTTATCTCTAAAAGATCAAGGAAGTTTCCAATTGCAATTTTCGGTGATACTAGGTTCGGTTGATTTGGCACAGTTGATTTGACTTCAATGATTATCTTGTATATTTTCAGATCTAAATAAACTTGGTGGCCTTGTTGCGGTGATTAAAGAGCTCGACAACGTGGAATGGGAGATAAGGAAACTTTCTGCATGGGTTCTTGGGAAAGCTAGCCAGAATAACCCAGTTGTCCAGGATCAGGTTCTTGCATACTGTCGTCTTCTTATCAAACACCAGAATGCACTACTTTCGATGTTTATCCGAATTTTTATGCAATACTAGAGGTTGATTCTTGCCTGTTATTTCGTTCAAGGTCTAAAAGATATTCTGATATCTGTCTTTTTACTGTGGGGACTTCAGGTCTTACAGCTCGGGGCATTAAAGAAGCTTATAATGATGGTGAAATCAAATTTTGTAGAAGAAGCAACTAAGGCATTATATGCGGTCTCAGCACTGATCAGAAACAATTTTGATGGCCAAAGAATGTTTTATGCAGAAGCTGGAGACTTGATGCTTCAGGTAACCAAAATAACGAATTATTGTTGTGATTGCTAACATTAATAGTGGGAGTTTGGGATGGATTAAACTAAGGAGGGGCAAAAGAACATTAAAAATATGATAGTGGTGTTCTATAGTAATACTAACAGTGGCTAAAAATTGTGTGTTTGACTTGTAGGAAATATTGAGCAATCCAAGCTTTGATATCAGGCTTCGCAAGAAATCTGTGTTGCTTATCGGTGATTTGGCAGAGTTTCAGTTGGAGAATATGGATCAAGCAGAGCTTCCTTTCTTCGGCAACCGTGTCTTTTTGAAGTCAGTAGTTGACCTAATGGCATCACATGACCTTGACCTTCAAGAAAAGGTGTGGTCTTAGTTACTTTCTACCATATTCATCATCCTCTGATGGACAACCAACCTTGCGTTTGATCCATGGAGTGGTTGTTATATTTTGGGTTCCACTTTATTTTGCGTGGTGGTTGTTCTTTTCTCTAGTAAATCTCTTATCTAGATCAGTACTTGTTTATTTTTCAGTTCTCAGTGAAAAACCCTCATTAGGCGGCTTTTTGTAGCCTTATTCTTTTACAAATAAGCTAAACTTGATATAGCCAATATGCTACTGCTTGCTAGGATAAAAATGTGTGGTGAACAATGCTGCCTTGCTTTTATAATTTACCAGTCTATAACTTGTGATTTGGCTGGTTGGGTTTGACATGTTAAACATTTTATTGGTGTGTTTGTTGATAATTTTATGACGTGTGTTTTATTTTGGACATAGTGATTATGTGTTGTTCTTTTAGAGAGTGATTGATGCATTAGCTTGCATTGATGGCCGGTGTTATGCCCTAAGAGTGGCTTTGTAATATGATAAAAAATGATATAATAATATAAATCATTAAATTATTTATAATAAGTGTTCATAACTCATTAAAGTATTTATGAACTATTTTTTGAGATAAAGAAATTGACAATATGAATTAACTAATTATTTTTTAACCAACTTAATTATTAGTCATTAATTGAGTTATCTATTAGTCTTTGGTACCGAAGATATTTCTTTTTGTAAAGTATTTTTTGGGTTTATATATCAAATGTTGGTTGTTCTATATTGTAGAATATTGTTTGGGTTTAAATGGAAATTAATTTAGTTTGGTAGAATGTTTTGGACTTTTTAAAATGTTCTATAATTATTATTATTTTGGTAGATTCTTTGTTGGGTTTAGGAAAAGCCAAAATTTATAAAAGGAGACATGTAATGGGTTTGAAACCAAGGGCCAATAATCAATCTATTAAGATCCAATGACAAAAGAGATGTTTAATGGGCTGGTCTATTAGGTTCAATACCAACCAAAAAACTAACCCATTCTCTCAAACTATATACAATAACAGAATGAATTTCCGGTTTGGCTCATCCCTTAACATTTCATTGTGGCTAGCTTAGTCTAGCATATCTGGGGGGTTGTTCTCATGAATTGGTTGATCATGCTCAGTTGCATATTACTCGTTCCTAATTAGTTCGTTTTGACTTGTTTTCCTCTCTCTCTCTCTCTTGTTTGTTTGTTGAAATACTATCTAGTCTTGCTCTATCACTAGTCGATGATTGTTTCTCTTAGCTTGACCATGTCTCTTGTGTGACAATAGGCACTTGTCGTGCTGAAAAATCTGCTTCAGCTTAGGACAACTCAAGTGGAAGTTTTGAGGGATTTCTGTAATCTGCACACAGCATTAGATAAAATGCAGTCACATTTGCAGCAGCTAATGGAGGACGAAAATCAGAAAGGCTTTGCTGTCGACGTTGAAACCCTTCGTAGGGAAGTGGAACAGATTTTCCATCAGAAGTTGATTAAGGTGAGATTGATTCCTACCAAGTACTTGTTTTTTTAACTGGGTCTATCTTAAATGGCGCGAATGCCTTTATCACATGTGTTTTTGAGTGCATGGCAGAGGATAGAAGTTCCTACATGAGTTGATCGTCTCTGTTCGCGAGCCATTTAGGGAAAGAATGAAGGTCAATTGCCACTTTATGGTATTCTCTTGTTTGTGAAAATAGCAAATGGAGTCAAAGCAGGGTTTGTCCGAGGCAAGAAGAAGGCGAGAATATATGAACATGGACCTATGTTCTTGGTGGCATAACATTAGGGATATTTTTCAATGACATAACTATAGATGTTTTTTAGTGTACTTTCTGTGAATATATGGTATGAGTTCCTTGCGGTTAATGGTCGAGAATGGTGGTGTATGAAATTGATTTCGATGTCTCCTCAACATTATATTCCGCTACAGGTGAGAATCATTTGTATTGAGTACGATAAGAATCATTTTCGTGCGTAATTTGTATTGAGTATGATAAGAATCATTTCCACGTCTAGCTACTTAAGGGCTGATTTAGTTATTACTTTCACATTACTTAGGGGACGAATGGTTAAACTACAATTGATGAATAGCATAGGAAGATGTGCTGGGTTAAGATAAATACATGGTCAGGATGGAGATTATAATTAAATATTCAATGCTCATGGATCAATGCATACTACCAAGATGAGATGATTTGATATTACTATTAGGATTTGGTTAATCAGTATTTTTTCCGTCTTATATTTATTGAAATGTTTTTTTATCAGATTCAAAATAAATGAAATGTTTTCATTTTTGATAATATTTTAATATAAAAAAAATATCAAATTAATCTCATTTATTACAGTACATCCACTAACTTCTCTCATAAATGTTATAGTAAATCTCATTATCATCAAAAAAAATATTCATTCTTTACTATAATCCATACAAATTCAACACTCACATAAATTTTCATGCCGTGTCAAAACGTTTCAATTAATTAGGAACGAAGAGAATAATAAACCTAATGTTAATATATTAATGTTAATATTTAACGTTTTTGAAAGAAATGATAACATATTGGATAGTTATTAACAAAAGAATTTATCTTAATTTAATACCTATAATATATATCCTTAAATCACCTAATTACATGTAAACTTTATTAATCAATGTTATATAAATTTTTTTGGTAAGTTTATGTTTAAAGTAATATATTTTTGAGCATATTATATATGATGATTATTATTATTATTTGGAATACGTATAAATATTAAAATTATTTTAGAAAATCTTAAATTTATTTTGATTCATAATAGATAAAAAAAATTTGATATTTATTAATTTTAGAAATACATGATCCAAATTGGATTTTAATTTTTTTCGAACAATTTTTTTTTTGATAACTTGTCATGATAACTTAAAAAAAAAAAAACACAACAAACTATTTATATTTTATATTTTTATGTTGTTTTTACGCACATGTTTGAAACATAAAGAATTTTAGAAAAAATGAAATATCAATATACATTAAGTAAATTAATTTATAATCATAAATGTGAAGGCATATATATAAGACCAACCAACTTGGTACAAAAAATAGTCAAATTTTGGTACCAATATATTCATTTATAATAGATTTGTGGCATGCCATACCCACACCCAGTGTTAGGTGTTACAAACATTATCTAACAATTTATCTTTTACTATCTTTATCTTTTTTTTTTTATAAAATCCAACAATTTATCTTTAAATGATTACAAGATTTTATATATATATAAAATCTTTGTTGAAAAAACCATACTTACCTTTTACGATCAGTTTTGTTTATCTTTGAAATTATTCTCGGATTTGATAAGATATTATTATCTTTGAAACATTATTTTGTATATATAATATAAAGAATGAAGACCATATGTACTATTCCAATTCTCTCACATTCAAGTATGCCCGATCTCTGAACAAGTCACAGGGAGAGGGAGTTACTCTAAGCGAGGTAACTATTACTCTGTAATTATTTTTTCCAATTGTTGGAAAAGCCATCGGTGCCCTTGGGCTATTCATCGGCCTTTTGGGATATTCAATCACCGACCATTTGGATTCGCTGCTTCTTACAGGCCCGATTGCAAATTAGTTTTTTCCCCTTCCCCCTTGGTGAACTGAAGTGTAACTTTTCGCTCTCGTCGAAGAGAAGGTATGAATCATCCAATCTCACATGGTAAGTGGCTCAATCAACCCCTCCAAGAAGAGAAGAGATGAAAGGATCAAAATCTGTTGAGTACCTAGTTATTTTGTGGTGCTAAAACCGTTAGCGAAAGTTGGTTTAGAAGATCCGATTCGATTGACAAAGAAAAATCATTCGGGATTTCCTTTTAGAAAAAGACATTATGTCTAATAGAATTAGATAGATTGTGTTTATGAACTAATCATGGGTTTTTAAATGTTAATGTAGATCAAGCAACCATGCAGAACAGAACGAACAAGAATGAGATGTCGGGCGTTGTAGATCAAGCAAGCATGAAGAATGAAACGAACAAGAAACCCCGGACCATTATACTATTTGGTCAAGTAATCGAACTTGATCAAGCAACCATGCAGAACAAAACGAACAAGAATGAGATGTCGGGCGTTGTAGATCAAGCAAGCATGCAGAATGAAACGAACAAGAAACCCCGGACCATTAAACTATTTGGTCAAGTAATCAAACTTCCGGATCGTATGAAGGACACGAGTGATGGTGGGATCACAAACGTTGATCATACCAGTGGAATAACGCATGCAAATTCTTGCACCGCCGCCACAGACATAGCCTCTTTGAAGTGCGAGATGACAGGTGAGGATTGTACACATGATGAAGATATAATTGGTATTCCAGCTAGTGCTGACATTGTGGATGATAGCAATGATCACAAACGCAATAAACGTCTGAAGGGCTTATCAGAGATCAAAGTAGAAAGCGAGCATCCTAGTCCTTTCGAAAAACCAAAGGGTAAGAACAAGAAGAAACGAGCACAATTGCCAAGCAAGGAAGAGATCAACAAGGCGAAAATTAACCCACCGCCCCTCCCAATGGAGGTCAAAGCCAAGATCGATCAGAAAGGTGGCACGGACATCATGCTCGTCATGCAGAAGTACATATATGATACCGATGTGAAGAAGAGTGAAGGTCGTCTTTCTATCCCAGATGTAGAGTTTCGACATGATAACGACAGTTTCCTTAGGGACGAAGAAAAGGCGATGCTGAATCATCCAAAGGATGCCGAGGGAAAGAAGCATGGAATTAGTGTCCTTGTGTTTGATCTTTCGCTTGAAGAGTGGACCTTGGAACTCAAGAGATGGAATTGTTATGTTTTGGTGAGGCAATGGAATAAGCTGTTTAATGCCAATGAAATCCAATCAGGAGACCTCCTGCAGTTATGGTCGTTTCGATATGGTGAAGGGAAGTTAGGTTTCGCCATGGTGAAGCTTAATAAGTAAAGGAGGAATGCTATGGATGATTGTAGCTTGATAAGTTAGGTTTCACTGTCGATCATAGCGATGAGGAGCAATCAACACCTTAGACTTCATGTAATTCATTGATGTTTGATGATCCAAATATAATTGCTTTTATTTCTGTAAATTTTGAAAAAAGTATGCTTACTTGTTTTATATTGATCAGATATCCATAAGTTGAACAAAAATCACATGTCCAATTACTGTTTCATAGAATCAATCATTCCCACTAGTTCTAGAAAACACTTGATTTCGTTCTTTCATGGCTCCATACAATCCATAAGTTCTGTTTCTGACGGATGAACTGATTGAATTTTCATAGCAACAAATCATGGAACAAATGATAGTATTTTCTCTTGATTACAGCCGAGAAGATTCACAAATATGCAGCTTAGTATAGTATACCACAAAGTTTCACATCGAACATTTGATATGAAAACAGTGAGCGTAAGCTTCAGGGATGCGAAAAAGGTAATCAGGAGACAACCGAACAAATGAGACACCAGTTTTGAGATCTTAACCTATCACTTCAGGTACCAACTCTCTGTCAGCAAAACCAAGTTCGAGGAAACTGCTACCAGTTTTTTGAAGCGTATATTGACAACAATAGATCATGAGGATCAGATTTAATTACTAGCAGAAGACTGCTACCCTTTATACAGTTCAAGGAAACTTCAACATTATATGCCAAACGAATCAACATTATATCTCAGCCATTTATAGGAATATTAAGAGAGGAATTCGAGATGGGCGTTTCTGCTAGCACTTTTTGTTGAATGCAATGGAAAGGGTCAAAAGTGGAGAGAAAGTGTTGGATGAAAATGAAATGGAACGATCTACAATTTTTACATTGTGTTCATAAGTTCTTTTGTCATATACTCCATTGCATAGAAGTTGCCTTGACCGCAAAAATGACCTAGGGAACTAGATGTTTTAGTTCAATATGAGATCACATAGAGATAATGTAGCAGGCTACTAACCCTATACTAAGACCAAAAAGGAGTTGCACTTTTCATCATGTCCATCACTTTCAATGCAACTTTTTGGACGTTCAATTTTTTCTCAATCGAATAGAAATCTTCTCACAAAACGATTTTTAATGATTTGAATTTTTATTGTTTGAACTCGTTATTTGGATAAACGATTTTTTCAATAAAATTAAACTTCCTTTATGAAGAAACGATTTTTCCTTTGATGTTGATGAGAAAGAAATAAACGTAAAAAAAATAATGACTCTTTCACACCCTCCTGAGTGTTTTCCCCCAACCTTTTCATCGAATCTTTTTTCTTATAATTTTTAACGTCTCAAGATTTTTTTCTCCAATATGTGTCAGACACGTGATGTTACAGTCCCTCGAAACTCCATTCAAAACAAGACGTTGAATATGAAACCCTTGAATAGTGAAAATATATTACTCATTCTTCTTGATTTTTTTTATTGTATATCCCGTCGGGGTTTTCTTTTTATATTTTCAAGCAGTGTAATAAATTTTGTATTAATAAAGATTTTATTTACAGTATTATCATGGAAGATATGTGCATTATTGATAGTGCAACGACTCATACAATCCTTCAAAGTGAGAAATATTTTTCAAATTTAAAGTTGAGTAAAGCAAATGTGAATACAATCTCCGTTATTTCAAAGATCATTGATGATTTTGGAAGTGCTCATTTTACACTATCAAATTATTATGTAAATCCATGTCAAACATGCTTTATACTTTCAAAAATCCAAAAGAAATTTTTTAAGTTTCAAAGATATTCTTCTTAACAATTTTTATTTAGAAAGTACAATTAAAAATGACAAACAAAATCTTTGTATAACCTCTTTCATTTATGAAAATAAACAAATCCTTGAAAAACTTTGAACTTTTCATCTAGATTTTATTTTGTTAAAAATCAAGGTTATTGAATCATAGTGTTATGGATTCAAAGTCTATTGATCCTAATACAATTTCGTTGTGACATGAGCGATTTGGTGTCCCAGATACTACGATGATGCGTCGTATCATCAAAAATATCGATGGACATCCTCTTAAGAATCAAAAAGATTTTTTGAAAAATAAGAATCATCCTTGTATTCCTTGTTCAAGAGATATGTTAATCACATGACCTTCTTCATCAAAACTACCTTACGACTCACCTTTATGTTTTGAAAAGATTTAAGGAGATATTTATGATCCAATTCATCCACAATCTGGCCCATTTAAATATTTCATGGTTTTGATTGATGTTTCTATAATATGATCTCATGTATGTCTTCTTTCTATTAATAATATTGCTTTTGTCAAAATTCTCACTCAAATTATTAAATTACGAGCTCATTTTTCAAACAACCACATCTAGTCTATTCGTCTTGAAAATACTGAAGAATTCAGTTCAAAAACATTTGTTTAATATTATATGTGAATAGGTAGCTCACTAGAGCATCCTATTCATTATGTTCATACACAAAATGGTTTAGCCGAGTCATTCATAAAAAGAATCCAATTGATTGTCAGACCTTTACTCATTAAAACAAAGTTGTCTATCTCTACTTGGGGACACACCGTGTTACATGATGCAAGTCTTATTCTTATTAGGCCAACGACTTGCCACAAGTTCTCTTCTTTACATCTTGTTAAAGGTTAAGAATCAAATATATCTCATCTAAAAGTCTTTGGGTGTGCTATGTATGTCTTTATTGCATCATCACAACATACCAAGATGACTCCACAAAGAAGACTTAGAATTTACGTGGGTTTTGATACGTTCTATTGTGAGATATTTTGAACCTCTTATTGGAGATCTTTTTATGGCACGTTTTGCAGATTATTATTTTGATGATACTTTATTTCGTACTTTGGGCAAAAAAATCTTTTACTTAAAGCAAAGTCAAAATTTTTTTTGGAGACAATGGGATTGTATGGAGTAAATATACGTACAAATCAATGTAAAAATGAAGTAAAAAGAATTATTCACTTACAAGATATTACAAATCAAATACTTGATGCTTTTAATGATGCAAGTAAAATTGTGAAGTCGCATATACCTATAATAAATAAGCCATCAATAATAGACATATCTCAGGAGAAAGATGTTATTAGAGACCTTGTTAAGGCTCATATTCTTGATGATGGAGCACACTTGAAACGTGAAAGACTAACAGGTGGAAAAGATAGTATACCATAAAAAAAAAGTGGTAAAAATGTTATTTCAAAAGTCTCAGAAGTGATAAAAATCTCACAAAAGAAATTATCCCCTGAAGACGATAGTGTCCTTGATGAGATTACACACCCTGAAAATCAAAAGATCTCGATCATTTATGTGCATATAAATCAAGTATGAGATCTAGAAGATGTCATTGTTAATGAAATATTTGCATATGCTATTGCATCAGAAATTGATGTCTTATGAACCCAAAAGTCTTCAGGAATATGACAAAGGAAGGATTGGCCAAAATAGAAAGATATAATCAAGGTAAAATTACAATTTTTGTTTAAAAGAGAGGTGTTTGCGCCTGTAATTTCAACACCAAATGACATTATCCATGTTGAAAATAAATGAATCTTAGTTCAGAAACGAAACGAAAAGAATGAGATTGTGAGATATAATGATAGATTAGTAGTCAAAGGATTCTCACAAATACCTAATGCAAATTATTAGAAAACATATTCTCTAATAATGGATGGAATCACTTTTCGGTTTCTCATTGGTTTGGCAACCATGAAAAATCTTAAAACCAGGCTCATGGATGTTCTAACGACATATTTATATGGATCTCTTGATAATGATATCTATATGAGAATCCCTGAAGGATTAAATATGCCAGATACACAAAAATTCAATCAGTTATACTCAGTTAAATCTTACAATAATTATTGTATGATTTAAAGCAATATGATCATATATGGTACGATCAACTCAGTGAGTATCTTATTAAATTAGGATACAAGAATAATGATATATGTCCATATGTCTTTATAAAAAATCGCAAGATGGCTTTGTTATCATCATTGTGTATATGGACGATCTCAATCTTGTGGGTACTCCATCAAATCTCATAAATGCAGCCTCATTTCTGAAGAGTGATTTTGAAATGATAGATCTTGACAAGACTAAATTTTGTCTGGACATACAAGCTGTACACTTAACAAGTGGAATTTTTTTCCATCAATCGTTATATACTGAGAAGATCCTTCTCTGTTTTATATGGATAAACCTCATCCCTTGACATCTCCAAAGATTGTTAGATCATTAGATATTAAGAAAGATGAGTTTCAACCTCCACAAGAGGGAGAAGACATCTTAGGACCTGAAGTTCCTTATTTAAGTGTAATTGATGCATTTATGTATCTTGCTAACTATATAACGGAAGAAATTACTTTTACGATTAACTTACTAACAAGATATAGTTCAGCTCCGACAAGAAGACACTGGAATGGAATCAAACATGACATGCGGTACCTTTTTGGAAGCATTGATATGGGATTACTTTATTCCAAAGGAATGAAATCCACACTAGTTGGATTTACAGGTAAATGTATTTATCAGATCCATACAAAGTAAGATCACAAACAGGTCATGTGTTTATTTTTGGAGATATCATAATATCGTGAAGATCGATGAAGTAGACTCTTATGGCAACATCTTACAACCATTCAAAGCTTATAGCAATGCACAAGATTAGTCGAGAATGTGTGTCACTGAGAGGCATGATACAATATATACAAGAGTCATATGTGATGCCTTCACTCCGTGAAAAGTTTATAAGCTTATATGAAGATAATGCAATTTGTGTTGCATAACTCAGAGGAAGTTACATCAAAGACGACAGAACAAAACATATATCATCAAAATTCTTTTGGTCATATAATCTTTAGAGGGATGGGGTCATCGATATGCGATAAATGACAACTTGACAGATTTATTCACAATAGTATTATCGAGAGCAACCTTTATGTTAATCATACACAAGATAGGAATGAGAAGGCTATTTTCTTTTTGAACAAAATTTCAATGCTTAAGGGAGTTTTGTTTGAGGAAGAGATTGTACTCTTTTTCCTTTGTCAATGTTTTTATCCCACTTGATTTTTCATGGCAAGATTTTAACGAGGCATTCTTAATTGGTGATAAATATATCAAGGTGAAGTGTTGTAATTATTCAATTATAATTATCATTTGAAAATGATGTATTTACCCCTAAACCTAGATATTTTTCTTCAGATTTCACCTATTTTTGAGGCTATAAAAAGAATTTATCTAATTGACTATTAATTAAACCTAATCACCTTAACTATATGAGAAAATTATGTGTTAATTAATCATATTGAATCCTATAAATAGATCTCACATTATAAGAGAAGAAAATCTCTCTTTCTCTTTATATTCTATCTAAAATAGTTTAATTATTTTGTTAATTTCGATATTTATCATCCCACAAAATCAAATCAGATATATCGACAAATCGGTTCAATTTGTACGAACACTTGTTTTACAACTGTTCGTATTTTTTTTTTAAATTCTGAACAAGTGTGCATAGTAGTTCCATATTGATCAGATATCCCCGGGTCGAGCGAAATTCACATGTACAATTAATCTTCAGTTGAATCAATCAATCCCACTGGTCGATCTGTTCTGCGCTTGATCTTATTCTTTTATGGTACGGCATAATCGAAAAGTTACTTTTGCGAAAGGCAAACTGATTCAATTTTCATGGCAAACATATCGCGGAACAAATGCAAGTTTTTTTCTTACAATTCAGAAGATTCACAAATATGCAGCTTAGTATAGTATACCACAAACTTTCACATCAAACAATGGAGCTGAAAACAATAACCTTAAGATTAAGCGAATGGGAAAAGGTAAGCAGGAGATGACACCAATTTTGAGATCTTAACCTATCACTTCAGATCCCACTCTCTATCAGCAAAAACCGAGTTCGGTTGATCTACGAGTTCCGTGGAGAAGCTTGATGACTTTGACATTGATCCAGTGAATTTGATGTTCTTGGAACTTCAACTGAGTTTCTGCTATTTGTCAATGTGTTGTGTTTTTCCTCTGATTGACCTGAAAAGCAGAACGGATTTTCGCCCGTTACAAAACTAGCCATCATGATCATGGATTTGTTTCATGATTAAAGATGCATAATCTATGTCATCTTACATAAGGGGTCGGCCTCTTGGCCCTGCGGATTTCTGCCTGCATCTCACGGATACAAGTTAAAATGCTGGTATCTCCTGGCCTCATCTTGCTCAACTCTATGTAATCTCTACGAGCGTCTTCCCAGTGTCCGAGCTGAACCAAAAGAAAAGAGTTAGAGTTGATTCCGACTAGAACTAATGATCACGGAACATACAGCAGTGCCATCTCCAGTTGAGCCATATTTAATTCATGTCGACAGTACTTCAGTTGAAAGATCAGGTTGCACAGACTTATTGACCTTTGATAACATAACTATAAATCTCACAAGTGGCGGAGTCGATTTACCCTGGCATGAGCATAAGCTCGCTGTAGGAGGGCTTCGGAGTAGTCTGGATAGCTCTTCAAAGCGGCATTGCAGTCTTCGATGGTGCTCGCCCACTGTCCAAGCCTTGACCTACAAGCAGCCCGATTGCAAAGAAGAACCCCGTTGGTGGGGAGGTGATGCAGGCCTTGACTGTACATCGCACACGCCTCTATGTACTTTCCAACTCTATAGTATTCATCTCCAGCTCTATGAGCATCTGCAGCACCCCATGCTCTCTTCAGCCACACTAAGCACTCTGTGTCGAACTCCAGCTTCGCTGCATGTTCTGCTGCATTCACTGCCTCCTCGAATCTGAAACTCCAGTAGTAATATTCAAAAGTATGAAATACATAATTATGACAACAACTCAACATCTGATAGTCGGAAAGTATGAAATTCACTATTTAGGATGTTGAGTTTTTCGTGTTTTGGTTTATCACAGCTCACCTGCCAAGATAGAAGTAAACTTGAGTTTCAATGAGCAGCAAGCGTGAGCAATCTTTTCTAGCCTTTTCCTCTTCTATTTTCTTTGCAGCCTCCAGATTCTCGAGAGCCTCGTTTGGCCTGTGGAGCTTCAGTAGAGCCTCGGCTTTAGCAGCAATAGCCTGCAATAATGAGAATTACATATCAGGATGTTCTGCTCTCTTGATATGAATGTCTGATTCGCAGATCATACAAGCCCTCTAATAAGATAGTTCTGTGAACAAACTCGTTTGACACCGAATCCTCTAATCCAGTCATATAGTGAAATATATATACTCCTTGTAAGCTAAATGCAGCATACCAGGTTACAAGCATCAGCTCCAGCCTCGATCGCCCTGCCACTTTCCTGTAGAACACGCCGCCAGTCTTCAGCCTTTATAGCACTCCTCATATTGTTCAGATACACCTCAATAACCACGAGACGCTGCAGAGACTCTGAACCATTGTCTAGCCCCGACAGCTTGAAATGCTTCCTGGCGTCTTCTACACGGCCCAACCTTCAGAGTGCAAATGGAAGAAACAGAACATATATGCAAAGCATCATATAACATATCAAGATCTAAATAAGCTAGAACATGACAGAGCAACATCAAGCACCGCACTGATGCAGTGATGCTACCACGAAGGTCAATCAAGGTTGCACAATGACGTTATGAACATGTCGCCGCTCATTTCGATCTACCACCTACGCCCTTTTTTTCCCATCTCTATAGTCATCTAATTCTAAGCATAAGAAGCAACAAAATCAACTAAGTTTACACAAATGGGCAAGATTCATAACCATAAACATTGCCATTACCAACAAAATCTATGGAACAGAGACTATATTCAAGAAGCACATCAAACGATCCATACAAGCACATTACTCACAAACAATGCCAACAGATCTCCAAGACCAGTTACCTTGTATAAAGAGTCCCGACACGAAAATGAGCACGCGAATAGGTCGGATCACAAGTAATAGCCTCAAGACATTCCTCAATAGCATCCCTCAGCTTTCCAAGAGCAGCCAAAGCCACAGCCTTATTGTTATGACATACATCTCTATAGTCATCTAATTCTAAGCATATATTTTCAAACAAAGAAGCAACAAAATCAACTAAGTTTCCACAAATGGGCAAGATTCATAACCATAAACATTGCCATTACCAACAAAATCTATAGAACAGAGACTATATTCAAGAAGCACATCAAACGATCCATACAAGCACATTACTCACAAACAATGCCAACAGATCTCCAAGACCAGTTACCTCGTATAAAGAGTCCCGACACGAAAATGAGCACGCGAATAGGTCGGATCACAAGTAATAGCCTCAAGACATTCCTCAATAGCATCCCTCAGCTTTCCAAGAGCAGCCAAAGCCACAGCCTTATTGTTATGACATACAGCATTCCTCGGATACAACGCGATAGCCTTATCATACATGGATATCGCGTTGGTGTACATCCCCCTCTTATACTCCTCGTTTCCGGCATTCTTCAGCTCATCTGCCACCTTGGCATTCACGAACGGCAAACACGAACCCTCCTTCACCGCGTCACTCATCTTGCTGCAGCTCGCCTCGCTCTCCCTCGCTATACCCTTAAGGGTCTTAACCGTCCCGTTGATTATACTCCCGTGACCATAGTTACACCCTCCAAGCCCGAAAACATGGCCGGAACCCTTCCCGGACTTGGATTCCTGGACCTGAGGCGCCTTCCCAGCGGTCCCTTGATCGAATCTGACAAGGGCATTGCTGGTGGCAATGCTGCTGCTCTTCCTGGGAGAATCCTCCTTCTGCGGTCTACTCTTGGATGCATTGTAGATTGTTCCATAGGAGAGATTCCTGCTGTGCAACCCCCGCGGCGACGGGAGCCTAGTGAGGTGATCATCGCTGCCACGAGGAGGAGCGGTGGTCTTGACCTCTCTGGCTCGCCCACTGGACGCCGAGCTGCAAACAGAAGGCGCCCGCCTAGGCGCCTGAACGATGGCAGCATTGGAGCTCATATTCGCATCAGGGTCGACTGAGATTGGCTTCGTTATTACAACTGCTGCCTCACTGGGTGAGACCTTGACGCTTCTGTTACATGAACAATCATCAAACCTCACGGATTTCGCAGTTTTGATTACATCTTTCCTTGTTTTGTTCGCAATGATCGGTGTTTTCTTGTCTGACTTCCTGATGGCAGATTTGGGGCTGCCCGTGGTGGCGGCCGGGGTGGCGGCGGTTGTGGTGGTGGTCTTGCTTGTTGGTTTTTGTTTCTTGGAGGATAAACCCAAGAAGCTGCTCTTGAACCCAAACCCCATTGAACAACAAGAAAGCAAAAAATTTGCACCAAATTGTGTTGGAGAAATTAAAGTTTGTTGTCAATGGTGAGTGTTCATTATGAGATTTGTTGAGTTGAATGAAACACAAATGAACTCTCAAACACTGACCACAAATGGGAATATCACATAATGGAACCTGGCTAGCTCATAGTAAATAACAATATGAATTTGAATTGAATGAAAGAACACAAAACACAGTGACTCAAAAAAAAAAAAAAAAAACAACTGAATAGTGAAGTGAGTATACAGCTTGAATGTTCTTTTTGGTGGCTGAATGGAGTGATTGGAAACCCAAACAAGACAACAAGCAAAAACAAAATGAGACCACCAAGGGGGGGAAAATGTAGTATAAAGAGGGGGAGGAGGTGGAGTTGTGGGGGATGAAATAGTACAGCTTGTGAGTTGTGAGAGGGGTGATGAGCTGGGGCAGATGGGGAGGTGGTTAGGGGAATTCAATGGCGAGAAATGATGATGGTGGTGATGACGATGATAAGGAGAAGTAGCATGACAGTATCTATCGGATTGGCTTGTACAATTCATTTTTTTCACCTCACGATATTGTTTGTCATGAACATTTAAAGGCCTATAAACATTACTATAAAACACATCTTATTAGCACAAACAACGAAACCACTTAGTAGAATATAAATATAAATTGGATTCAATTGTTAATACAAAAGTTTTATTCATATATATATTTAACTTTTTTTTTTCCACGTTCGATATGAATAAACATATTTGTATATATCCTCAACACATCTGACATCCTGATTGTTTGGATAACCCGAGTTTTCATTTGTTTTATAAACCAAGGTATCTTCTCAATCCAAATCGTCAACTTGTATGGTTCCTTGCTCATATCAAAATATATTTTGTTTTGAACTCGTCAATAATAACGTCCATAGTTTTGAAATATGTTTTGATTGATCATATAACTTGAATTTTCATCTATGTTATAAACTAGCAACTTTATCTCACGCTGGCCCGACTTGGCTGGGGTATGATGAGATATGGCTCATGGGGGTTACTGTTATTGTTATTGTGGTTGGACATGGTCACAATTTTTTTCAGAATGGGAAGTCCTTGTCTGTGGCTGTGGCAGCCATAATTGATTGTCAAGAAAGGGTTGGCTTTAAATGTTTTATTTTTACTTACAGTACTACACTTTCTCTTATCTCTGTTCTTTCTCACCAAAGAGTAAATGACAGAAGTCTGTTTGTTGCTGGCTTGCCTGCTGCTCGCTCTTATAATCTCACCTCTGTTCCCCCTAACCCGCAAATTCATAACTCATGATTTTGCTTGACCTCATTGGATACCATTATGGGTATAACGGTCTCATGATCCAATTCTACATGAGATGTTCTGGTCGTAACAGATTCATGTTATTTTTTGTCAAGGGTTTCGGTTCGATAACAAACCGTCTTAGAACTTGGGTGTAAAACATTGAGTATGATAATGTTGGTTTGGGTTTGATTTTAGGGTTGAACTATTACCAAGGGTAAGACAAGGAAAATATGGTTCGTAAATAATTGGATAGGGTCATGTTGCAGAGTCCACTTAAATTTTAGTCCACAGTTCCCTGAATAAAAACATCCATTATAGTTGTACTATAATTTTAGTCCTCGGCTTGTAACGTTTTCTTCTCCTATCTCTGAATTAAATTAGATTATTATCTTTTATGTTACTGTAAAGGCATAGTAGGTTGTTATTGGGTCCACTTTACCTAAATGCCTCATGTTTGGCTTCAAATGCCTATAAGGAATAATGTTGACATTCGTCAATATATTCGATGAAAAATACTGGGAAAGATATGGAATGATTGATTTCCAAAATTACTATATATTATATGTTCTATAGTTGGGGTAGGAAAAATACCTAGGCTGTCCATGGCCCGCCACATTATTATTTGAGATATATGTAGATCCAAAGATTCTGATAAGCATATATTGATATCATAGTTTCATAACTAATACAATTTGTTATCGCATTAAAATGTCTTATTGTTTTCTAATATCCCTGTCCACGGATAGTATTGTTTATAGTTCTTATGGTACTGATCGAACTAATCACGTTTCATATCTTTGTCTGTAAAAATAGGTTAATGTTGACAACGAGAGTAGTTTTCACTCTTCTTAGCTCTAATCCACGTCTTTCATCAAGCTGTCCCTTCAAGTATATGTGATTTTTACTTACGTTAGTAAAATGATTGATACTGGAGCACCAATTAATCTCTTTGTTGCAAGTAGCTCTTTACTAGTACGAAGAACCTTACCGACCCTTTGTGCTTCAATGTCCACAACAATCGGATTGTGCCTGAAGCACTGGTCACAAAGCTCGTTAGGAGTGTTGCACAGTCTAAAATAGATAATTGATTATCACTGTAACACCAACTACACATCCTAATGATATTTTTGAACATAGGAATTTATTATAAAATGGATTTATTTTGATATGAAAGGATTCAATATATGCTTTGATATCTTGTTATTCATAAGTGGCTTCGGGACAATCTCATTAAACAAAAAGTTAAGTACTTGGCAAAGAAAAGACTGGGCCTGATCAGTCATCAACAGTCAAGTACAGTACCGTTGTAAATCCATGTGTTGGTCTCATTCATTGCACTAATTGTTATGGAGAAACTTTATCCTAAAAGAGTGATTATAACTTTGATGGCAAGGCAATGAGGACAATTAATTAAAGCTGTTCAGAAGTAGGGGCTTTGTATACATTACATGCTTTTTTTTATATTTTCTTCCTCCCCAAAAATTACGGTAACATATATTTCAAAATTTAAATTATTACGATCAAATGTCGTTTTTTATAAAATTATTATGAGATATTAATGATAAATAAGTTATAAATTTTAATCCTGATTCAGTTTAAATTCTTTTGATATTGTTAAAAAATAAAAATTAAACACATCAAAATATATAATATTATAATTTATTTAGGATAGAGAAAATATTTATTTAGAACATGTGCAATTGAACTTTAATTAAGACACTATATTATTGTTTTGAAGTTTGGCCCCCTTTTGTTTTCTTGATGATACTTGCATATGGTTGGTTCCAAGTACAAGGAAAAGTATGGAAGAGGTTAGGTACAAGTAATTGTAAGTACATTTGGGTTTGTGATGTAAATAGGAAATCATCATAGATACCATACATTTTCGCGGTACTCAAATATGCCATCTATTTTCGTATGAAGTTGATACCGGAGATTTGAAACAGACGATAGCGTCATTCCTTAAATAATGATCTTAGATCAATGGATATCAGTATCTTGTAATTCCTTCGAATATCATAAATGGTTTTATATCTCAATGAAACTCCGCAATAGATATTCTTAAGATCGAGACGTTCATCATCATCATCATCGAGACAATGTCTTTCTTACAACGGATCTTGGCATCACTTTGTTGGCTCAATGGCTCCCGACACCAATCGAGCATAAAGGCACTAAAGGGAAAATATACTTACCAAAATGGAGAAAGTATTGTACAATATGCATCAAGTATCTGCTTAGAATATCCATGAGCCATATTTCTCATGGATGGGGTGAGGTAAGGCAAGGGAGGCAACATCATGTAATATTGCTGTGTGTCAAATCAAGGGGTAGTTGGATTGTCTGCTGTTGCATTCCAACATCATTCTTGGATCATCATGAAACAGGAACAAAATCTGTTCTTTTTTTTTTTTTTTTTGCTGGTTTTTGTTGTTGTTGTTGTTGAGCATTGGATCATCTGTGCCGTTGGAATGCAGATAGCAGGTGATCCGTTTCTGTCTCTTGTCTAGTTTGGGATGCCAAGCCCTAAGACAATGTAGCACATGCTAAGCACTGCTGTTAACAGCACAGATAACCCAAGGGTGGTGATGGAGTACATGCTGGTGCAGTATTTTTTACACAGGCAATCCAAAATTTAAGTGAGATGATACATAACTAATCGGAACTATTAGAATTCATCCAGGTTTCTTCTTTGAAAACTGATGATGGAGTGGAAGATATATGACGGAACAAAACATATGATTATAGTATGAAAGAATGATCTGATGATGGAAAACAGCGTATGAATTATCCCTCCGAGTATCGACGGTTCAATAATGTTTTTCTTATTACGATTGATAAACGAACTCTATCTAACTTTGTATATAAATAGAAAAGAGGTTATGCTTTTTACCCTTTTTTAATACGAAAACATGGAGTTGGCTTTAAATCGGCCAGATTAACTGCAGCATATTGCATTTTTTTCGTTTGGTATATTGTATTCTTTTTATACTGCATTTTGATAATTGTGTATTATAGTTTCTTAAAACTAAACTTTATTAAAATTACAGTATATAATTATCAAAATGCAATATACAAAAAACCAAATTGTAATATACAAAAAACAAACTGTAGTATATTGTAGCTTGTTGGCTGATTTAAAATCAACTCCAACATATCCTTTTTAATATTTCATTTCCGTTTTGTCTAATGACTCTTCTTTTGAAAGTATTTTGTCAATTCTCCTAATTCAATATGCATCTTTAAATACAGATAATAACTTATAAAAAAGAATAAGCTAGCCCACATATCGCGATGCATCTTCTCAGTTGTATACATCATCATTTAGATAACAAACTATTTATAGAAACTTAAAATCATGCATGACGGCCACATCTCATGTGAAGTGATAAAATGTCATCAAATTAACTTTCATATGCTAACAAAAACCACACTTATGTCATGCTTTTTGGTCATGCATGTGCACTGTCTTGGCAAAATCCTTGACTGGCAAACGACCTTCATGGAATTCAATCACTTTATATAGTAGTTATAATTACAGGAGTGGGCATATGAAGTGATGGATCATATTAAAAAGATGGTTTGGGCAAACAATGACAATGATACAACAATTAAGAAACAATATCTTGTACCACTTGAGAGGCCTTTTCACATGGAAGCTGATTAATTGGCAGGATACATTGCAAAAGAACCAGAAAGCATGAAGAGATACTCGACTAGATCTCATTCTTCATCGGTAAACAATTTTTCTGCATTATAATTAACCGGGATAAATCTTCATAAATCTCGTGTTCCCCATACAATATGCTAGGCATGAGTAACTATTCTTTTGGCTTCGCTATTCTTTGTACATAAGTAAGGTGTTTGCCATATTCATCTCCGATCGTTATCAAGATATATAAGAAGGAAGATAATCATATTTTGATCTCGAGGCTAATTAGTGAGGTTGACAACATCCTGCTGGTTAAGACCACAGGCAGCATAGAACTGGAGTAATTCCCAATAAATCCTAGAGAAGAAGCTAACTGCTAGGTATTCTTTTTTGTTCCGTAATATAAACAACATTTGTTTATTTAAATAGTTCAAAAAATATATAATATATCATATTTAGTAATCTTTTTACGTAAAAAAATAAAACAATCACTATTTGGTATAATATACATACTATCTCCTCTTACAACTGTTATAATAAATCTCATTATTATCAAAAAAATATTCTTCCTTCATCAAATTTGGAAGTGGTCAAAACTGGTCACAGCTAGAGAGAATAATTCTACATAGACTTCAGCGCTAGTTTGAACCATCAAATATAATCTCCGCATAATTGAGTCCTGACATCCAATAGTGCCTATATTTGCATAATGAGAATTGAACTCATCTACTAAAACTAACACAAAAGCAATAGTTAGAAGCAAAATCTTATCTTGACACCAAATCTTCGCCAACTGCCAATCTTAACAATTGCAAAGTTCATGTGAGGTTTGGCATAGTTCAAAGTACTACAAGTAGAATGGACTGTTTAATAACCATAATTCAGGTAAGATCAGCCTGAATAACATTGCTCAGATGAAAAAGGTCCTCAAACTAAAAGAAAGGTCAATCAGTAACCCAGTTTAAGCTTCACTTCAATAACCCTGGAGAAAAAAATGCAGCACTTCTACCCAAGGAAATTCATTATAACCAAGTGCAGGACTAAATTGCATAGTACGAAGTCCGCAAATGCACGTTCTGGCGGCAAATCCTGAAATTTAGACGGGACATCATCAGAAATGTGGAGCGATACATAATTCAAGGAAGCAACAATGACAGAGAAGAAGAACCACCGAGTTCAATCTAAAGTTCCTAAGCCAAGAGCTGTAATTAAAAAAAGAAAAAAAAGGCAGCTTTCCTGCTAAGATATGGTGGCATGTTCCTCAGCATCGAAGTACAATAAGGCAATGGTTTTGTACTTATAGTTCTGTTTCACTGGATATGAATGGATATTGAAAAAGCGGCACCAACATATGAATTTAACAGAACACTACGCAGACACAGGACATAATGAATAGGAACTTCAACAATCAACAGTCAACTCCATTACAATAGAAGTTCCTTGTAAGCATCTGGGCTTTACCACTACCAATCCCAACACCAGAACATCAGATTTTTACTTGGATCCTGGCATTCTTATTATTACTCAACTCAACTTATCCCGTTTCAAAGAATTTCTTGAAGAAGATTTTGAGAGAGATGAATATAACTTTATCTCGCGAAATAGAAGATTGTTTGTACCGAGAATCTAACCAATGACCCATATCTTGAACTCATCTTCTAGAAATTGAAATTTTTTTTATGCAACCGATTAGTGACCTGACTTCACCTTAACTTTGATGCAAATTCCTGTGCAAGATGATCACCAACGATAGGGAATCTCGTCAAATCTCTTAGGTTAAATAGCATGGTAATTACACGAACCTACATTGTAGGCATTGCCTAGACTAGAACAGAGTCTAGGCGGATAGATGGTAGGTACTACGTAGTTACTTTGATCCTGGTTGGGTCGAGAAAATACAATGGAAGGCAAGACAGATGCACTAAGTCAATCACAGTCTTGACATGGGTATTGCAGCCATATGCTCTTAAGATTGAATGAGCATATGCATTAGATTAGATTGCAGAAGGTTTTTTGCATTACATTCAAATTACACTGGTACCGGGCATTGATCGGGGCAGACTCAAATATCAGCTTATCAACGGGTTTGGCCAAAAAGGGGTTCTACATATCAACCTCGGCACAGCCAGTTTAAAATACTGGACTTCATGATTTAAAAACATGGAGATGACATTATGCTGCATGTGAGAAGCATGAGCGCGATAGGGATAGGATCATCAAATCTAGGGAGAAAAAATTTAAAATTGGTCATCTACATGCGTGCAATAAAAAAAACCTGCTTGGACTTTTAAAATTGAAAGACAATGGAGGACCATGATCAGATAAGAAAACTCAGTAAATAAAATAGAAACATGAGTAATAGGAAGATGACAAAGTGGTAGTCTGTTTGGCGAGGTTTAGCACACAGTAGAAAGCACATAGACCAACGTGTTCTGTACTCATTAATCATACAACTAAACTTTTTTTATGGATGATCATAGGGATCACAATTCACTGATCATTAAGGTATTCAATATTTATGCAACATCAAAGTTCAAACTATTGAAAGGTGCATCCTGTTTATTTATTCATGGATGCCTTGGAATGGAAGGAATTCCATCAATGTCTAAGTCTAGCACTCTGAAAACAGGCGGCGAGATGTGAAACTGGGAAACTGCATAAAAAATTAAGAGTCTAGCCCCAGACTTAATTGGAGCATAGATCAAACACGTAGGCCTAATATTATGCTAAGGAAAAAACAAGAAAAAGCAAATCCAGCGAGTAAAGGTTGCTAGATAACAGGAAAACATTACCTTGAATTCCTTGTTCTCTTTGTTCACTTGAATACGAAGACACACTGCACATGGAATAATATGGTTGCTATCCGAGAACTAGTAGAGCAACTGAAAAGGAAGCTACAAAATGCACTTACCAGCAAGAACAGCTGTTCCGGTGCAAGAAAGTACGCCCGACAAAAAGGAGTTAAATGGGAAAGATCCTACTATAGCCATGTAAAGGACCTGATCATGATGTGACAAATTGATCAGCTGGGGAAAACTAGGAACTGAGCACCAGCGACACCCTACTTCAAACGCAATTAAAGACAGTTCAAAATTGGTCATACAATATATCAAGATTAGCTGACAACCAACAGGTACACGATAACACAACCAAGAGAACAACACATAATAGACACAACCAACACATAACATAATAAGAGAACCAAGAGGACATGTGTTTCAATCTATACAGTACTAACATCCATATCCGACCGGCTGGTTGAAATTCACAATAATTCCTTAATCCATAGCTAACAACGATCTTTGAAATTAAGACGTCGAGACGACAAGGCGATTCGAGGGGTCTTAGGACGCTTAAGCGACTAAGTGCCCGCCTAGTCATCCATAAGGCGACAAATCGATCATATATATATATTCTTGTACATGTGCACACATATATGAAATAACTTAAATTTAATCACTCCATTTGAAAACATAATTTCGAATAACATCAACATGAATCCTACAAGATGGCAAGCTAATTAGCAAATAGCAAAATATAAAATAGCAACAATACATGAGTTTTATTATATAATAACTCATTGAAAGGTTTTCAAAGCAAAAACTAATATTTCTTACGATCTTTTGTCGATTACGGTTATCGAGAGAATTACAAATATCCATTTTCCCATCTTGTTTTATTACTCCATCGTCTCAAATTAATCACAGCCTATTGACCATGCAAGCGGATTAATACAAGAGTTGAATTTAATTAAAAATGATCTCCATACCCCTTATGAATAAATGAGACAGAAAAGGATAGAAAAAATGATAGAAAAAAGGGTTATGTTGATAATTTTAATAATAAAAACTTTTCTTTTATAATAAGATTAAGTTTTGGGATAGACAAATATAAAAAATTATTGTAATTATTTTGGGATGAAGGGAGTAGGCTTTTTAACGAAAAAACATTAATTCTCTATCAAATTAGTCAATTACAATCTTACCCTTGATTTTTCATAAAATTTCAACCATGCTCTAATTTTTAATTTTGATAGCCAAGGCGCCCACCTTGCACATTATAGAAACATGAGGTTCACTCATAAAACCAATTGACAATAAAAGAAAAGGTCCATGAGCAATTTATATTGCTGCAGATTTTATCCAAACTTTGATGTGGATTTAGAATCTCTAACACATCCCCTCGCACAAATGTCTCTTTAGCGCTTGAAGCGTGGACATATAATCGAATGACATGGAGCACGTGTGACGATTCGTCCAACACATGTGGGCTTGACTCTGATATCATGTACAAACATGAGATTCACTCCTAAAACTAATTGATAATAAAAAAAGAGATTCATAATCTATTCATATTAATGCACGTTTTACCTAAATTTTGATGTGGATTTAGTATCTCTAACATACATAAGTCGTCCAAATTCAACCAAATCAACCTCAAGAAGACGACTTTCTACCCAAGGCGACCGCCTTGATCCCCCAAAGTAAGGCGGAGATTCGCCTAACCCTTTATAAACCGCCTTGACGTCTAGGCGATGTCGCCTTGATAACTATGCACACAATATCAGCCACATGGCCCACATCCGTTATAAATAATTATGACAACTCAAATTCCAGCAAAATCCACTGAAATACTAAATTGTCATGGTTCACTTGAATTCATATGATCACAACGAACCATACAAGAAAGAGAACTTGCTATACAGCAAAACTCCTGTTCAAAAGATAATTCTGCAAAGAAACTATGCACAACACTACCTCACAAACGGTGACCCCATTTCCATTAAGCAATGTACATTTGAATAACACATCCTTCACTAGAGCGTTCATTCAATAACTTGAACAACCATCGCAAATTCCAACTGAGTATTGCCTCATTAAAATACTTCCCCCTCTAAAACTACAATTAACAGCTACCAGATCAACCCATTGTCAAAATACACTCGGACCAGAATTCCACACCAATAACAAAACTTCGAATGAACTTCTTCCAACAAATCAACCAGTACTAACACATACGATTTAATCCATTCATTGTCTCATTTCATAACTACACCATGAATTCATAACAAAATCCGCAACGCAACAAACAGATCACAACACAAACAACCCTAACAAATCACCCGCACTGTCAAAATTAGGGCAAAAGTCAATCGAATCAGATCCGTAGAGTCCGGTACCTGAATCAGAGCAGTAAACACAGCAAATACGACATACAAATCGATGATCTGCAAAAATGACGAATACAAATTTGTTAGTCTAAATATAGATGAGATCAATGGATTGATAGATAGGAAGGTAAGTCGAGTGTTCGTGCCTTGAGATATTTGGGAGTTGCTGAGTAGGCGGAGATGAGGGATTGGAAGAGAGCCTGCGCGTCCTTGCTCGTCGACGATCTCGCCATCGTCGTCGCCGGAATTCGCCGCTGCGCTGTAGTGTTTTTTTTTTTTTTTGTTGAAGTTTGGGATGAAGGAGAACCGGAGCTGATGCGGCGGGGTTGGAGTCAACTACACTAGTCCAACAATTTTATTGGTTCTTCTTCTCTTGCACTCTGCTTCCGAGTTTGACAGGATAGTAAAATAATGGAATCTATAACAATAATTAAAAATCTATCGATAAAAAATGAAGTTTTTTGTTGTGAGTTTGGTGAAGAAAAAATGAAAAATGATTTCTTTGTTTGTTTGTGAGTTAATTAAGAAAAAGAAAAAAGAAAATTTAAAGATCATGTTTTTGCATTTATCCCTTCTCATGAGATAATCCTTGTTATTGAAATAAGGACAAAGATGAAATTAAGCAAACCTTATAAGAATATTTTTCTTTCCTTTCAGTACATATGGAAGGAAAGAAATAAAAAAATGTATCATATTTCTTTCAAATCTATCTATTTTTATACGACAAAAGAATGATACGAAAACGAGTAAAAAAAACAAATACGGCAATCGAACAGGAAGTACTAATATATGCATAGTACATGTCCACATAAAAAATATTGGATTATGCGAAATATTTAAAAATATTAATGGCATGAAAAAAAATATTTATTATACAAAAGACATATAAAGACACATCATTATGTTGATAACAAATTTTCACTAAAAGATCAAACTTTTAAAGGAGTCGTACAATTGTTATCAAATTTAAAGCATCCATATTGTCCAAAATAAGCTGTAACTTGGCTTAAACATTTGAAAAATTGGATGATTGACCGGTTTTTTTTTGTGAAATGTATTTGTTTATTAATTTATGTGTTAAAATCTTTTTACTTAATCATTCAAGATAACTGAATCTTTTTTAATTATTGAGTTAAACCATGACTCAACATACTAGGTTGTGACCTAAATTTTTAAAATCATTTAATTAAATCAGGGTTACAATACGAACATGTTTAAAATGTGTAAAAAACGTAATATTGAAAACAACGCTTATTTTTATGTATCTTTCGGAAATAGATGGTAAAATATATTTTTTCAAAAAAAAAAAACGAACAATACATGTATAAAAATATATTATACGTGTTTTTGCTAACTATGCTCATAAGCATATCATGAAAAAAAAGGGAGTGATTTTCCTATACTTCTCTTTCTTTTCCAACCAAAACCAAACTCATAAGCATAGGGTTATATCTGGGGAAAATATCGTAATGTGAAAATTGATATTTTTCACCTCTTCATTAAGATTTTTTTTAAGGCCCTAAATGAATATTCATTAAGATAACATTAGTTGAATTTTATATTTTTATTGAGATGAAATTATTTATAAGTAACATAAATTTTTCTTTTATGTTTTTTCTAAAATAGACATAACTAATCATTTCAAAAAAGAAAAAAGAAAAAAAAGACATAATTAAGTAGTATGTGTTAAGTTCAAGTTTTCCGTTTAAATTTTTGTGGATCTATGATGACATAGATGTAAGGTATTCCCTTTGTCTTAAGAATGATAATTTTATAACTTGTTCGTACCAAAATGAAATATTATAATAAATGAAAAAAGCTGGGGTCATTATAGTTCATTCCTATGACACGCAGGTCCCGAAAACTCTGTCCCACTTTATTTCCTTCCTTGATAAAAAGCACGAACATTCACATTTTGAAATTAGTTTTCCCTACTTATTTTGATTTGGGATTTTTTTTTTTTTTGAGATTTTGTAATAAGAGGTTAGATCAACTTAAAAAAACCTCATCATTATTTAAATTTATTTAATTATTATTATTATTTATTTTATATCATATCATATTATTATTTTATTATATAAAGGATAAAAAATCTCTCAATCAAATTCATTTTTTTTTAATAATATATATCAATCAAAATATTTGACTTATTTTGGAATAGATTAGGAGTATGATTTGAACAGTGGGGGTGAGTTGGAAGCCGCACAACAGAATAGAGGAGGAAGAAACGAACAGGCAGGATAGCGTGCTCCTTATACTCCTCCTGTTTCTTCTCCTTCACCGCTTCCCACAGCAACCACCATTTTCACTCCAAACAACAGAGAATTCAGTCGCTCTCACAATGTCCGGCGCGGCGCATCTCTTCTCCTCCGCCGTCACCGCCGCCGCGCCCTCAACCACCACCAGAGCCCTCGCATCAGTCTCTCGGTCCCGTTCGCGGCCTTCTTTTCTTTCCTACCGTCGGAACCGGTAACAATTCCATCCCTCTCTTCGTCAAATAGTGGTGGAAAGAAGAATTGATTTCATTTGTTTATGCAGTCGAATTATCTGGACTGTTTTTTGTGCACACGATTTCGTGCTCGATTGTTTTTACGCTGTTGTTGGTGGTGGAGGTGCTAATTGAATGATCGCTGATGATTCTGTCTGTGGTTGAGGGGTTGTGGAGTGATCATTTTGATGAGTGTTGGTCTGGTTCAATCGCATAGTATTTACATCGGTTTGAGGTAGCGTAGTTCAAAGCGGTGTGCTGATTGTGTGATGGCACAGAAGCTTGGTTTGTTGCTGTTAATGTAGTTAATATGATAGGAGTTGCTGTTGTCCTATAATGTAGGAGTTTTAGTTCACAGGTCCGGCAAGGTTTTTGAAAGGCCTGCTCAAATTATAGGGTTACTCCAACCCAAATACAAAGGGGGAAGAAATCCTGCAATGAATGAATGAATAAATAAATAAGTAAAATAGGGTCCGTGTTGTCGAATTTAGGTGCTATGATCTCATTAGTAGCTGCCTTAGTGACTAGTTATAGAATTCTTAAAATTTAAATTAATGTTTTAGACTATTGGTTTATATTGTATTTGCTCCACTTTGATCTTATGGCCAATATATTAAAACCAACCTTCTTATTTTTAAGTGAAGATAATTGAAAAAGTCGTCTTGTGCTGGCTTTGGTTATCCAATGATGTTTTAGCCACACATCTTTTAATGTTGAGATTCGTAGTGGGGAAAGCTGATCTGAATTGGTGGAGCAATACAAATTCTAGATGTTCAACGTTGAACAGAATGCTTGGTTGGATGCTTCTATGTTCGAGCACTATCTGTGAATGAATTTCTACATCACAGCATCAGGTTCATCAAATGATATTGTGACAGCAAACTATGCATTTTGTGGTTGATATGAAATGTTGATTAACAATGAGATGAGATGGCGTATACTCATGCTAGTTCAATATCAGAGTTATAATCCATATTTCATCATTTTCTGTCTCCCATTTTCATTCTGAAGCTAGAAAATCAAATGTGAAATTGGATTTCAATAATATTTGGATTATCCTGGGTTCATCTGACTGTTTTTTTTTTTGTGGTTATTGACTTGGGTCTAGTCTCCTCTCTCTTTAGCTTGTGGGCTTAGAAAAAGATCTCAAGCACTTAGCAGAAGTGGAAGAAAGAAAGTAGCAAATGAATGAATGAATGAATCTCAATTTAGCTGTTGTTTCTATATGTCTGGTTTTTGTTGTGGAAAATATCCATTACTCCATGATTAATGTTTCCGTTACGGGCATTTTTCTTAACTTAGCTATCATATAAACTCTTTATCTAGTGAAACTTCAACAAAGATTAATATCAGGACACTGTCTGTCTTATCTCTGCCATCAATTTAGCAGGTGCCATGTCAGATGTAGCTATGCAGAAGGCAACATAAAGCCAGACTCAGGATCAGCAACAATAGATGTTGTGGCTGACATAAAGGCTGAAAGGGTATGATCTTGTTGGCGTTGCCTGTTCTTTGTATTGGTCTGTATCCCTGTGTTTACATTACAAAGTTACTTTTCTTAGTAGCTCGTTGTCCTTGGAGGCAGTGGCTTTGTCGGTTCTGCTATCTGCAAGGCTGCAGTATCGAAGGGCATTGAGATCTTAAGTCTTAGCAGGTATGTTATGTGCTTTGGTTGTGGAATCTTAGCTGTACTAGTTTATGCATACCTATTTTGTTAACTGACATCTATAACTCGAAGTTTTGATATTCTCTGAACATGAGAAAAATATACTTTGATGTTCATCTCATGACTTTTTCCTATGTGTCTACCTGTTGATTGTTGCATTAGTTTCCGATTATTCACGTGAACCGCTTCATAAATGTTTGCAGATCAGGACGTCCCTCTTACAATGATCCTTGGGTAGATCAAGTTTCTTGGGTGCCAGGCATGTATTACCTCTTATCCTTTGACGAGGTTGAACATATTGTAATGTGTTCGTCATACATCAATACATCTAGCAGGATTTATTTGGCATGGCTCAGAGATGCATCGAGGAGATTTCTGTTTTTTATTTATATACTTATTTTTTTTCTGGAGACTTGTTACTTGTTTCTCAAAAGAGTATAACATTATTGGTGTAGAGGAACGGGCTAGTGGCACACAATTCTTTTGTGTTCCATAAAATGGCAAAGTTAGGAACAATTGCATCATTGGCTGGTTTGAGTTAAGAGCACCTCGCAGTTTTGTTTGAAAATGAACAGTGTTGCTCCTCATTTTGATTAAGCAAAGTCAAAACCTGACAGGCTATCCAAATAAATCAGAGTTACAAGCACAACAACGATGATGATGATGATGTTACATTTGAAAATCGTGTTTCTTGTTTGACACCTGTTCTTTGTGCAGGAGATGTTTTTTATGTCAACTGGGACGAAGTTCTGGTTGGGGCCACTGCTGTTGTTTCAACTCTGGGAGGCTTTGGGAATGAGGAGCAAATGAAAAGGATCAACGGGGAAGCTAATGTTGTAGCGGTGAATGCTGCAAAAGATTATGGTAAGAAATGGCAGTATAAAAATTATGTGGACTCTTCACCTGATTGCACGAGAAATGTGGGAATGCCTTTTTTTTAACCAATAAATTGCAACGCACTCACTGAAGTCACTACTTAAACCATGCCTTTAGGATCATGAAATGCTATTGCTAGAGCACTTGCGAGTTGGACATTAGGATAATGAAATCCCTTGATTATGATCTTTTGGTGTTCCCCAGGATTTTATAAATCAAGTATGCTGTCTCTATTTGTATCTCTCTTGATGCTATCTTTTAAGCGGTTCTCATCTGAAATGCTAATTTATTATTGTTTCTCTTATAAATACTCCAGGAGTCCCAAAGTTCATATTGATCTCAGTGCATGATTACAATTTACCGCCATTTTTACTTCAATCTGGGTACTTCACTGGAAAGAGAAAGGCAGAATCTGAGGTCCTCTCAAAATATCCAAATGCTGGTGAGTATAAAATCTAATATAAACCTTCTTCCTTAAACTGTTAGCTTGCAATTTGTCTTCCCTTTTACCCACGCAACGTATCAAATGGCCCATTTGAAGTTTCTTATGAGATTGCTGCTCACGATTTTTATGAAGTTCTTAGAAGCAACTCTTGAATGTCATCCTTTTAGGTTGCTCTATGGAAGATACATATACAAACGTTTAACGTGGCTTGAAGCGCTGTCTAGACAGCATTCATATGCTTGAATTTTTTTTTTTTGCATAGTAGGCTGCGACAGCTTGATGCCATCGTTGATTCTGAAATATCCACAGGTGTTGTGCTAAGACCTGGTTTCATATATGGAAAAAGAAAGGTAGATGGCTTCGAGATTCCTCTTGACCTGATAGGCGAACCATTGGAGAGATTTCTTCGTGCCACCGAGAACTTCACCAGGCCTCTGAGTTCTCTTCCTGCGTCGGATTTACTTTTGGCCCCGCCAGTAAGTGTTGATGATGTTGCGCTTGCTGTAGTCAACGCCATCAGAGATGATGACTTCTTCGGCATCTTCACAATCGAGCAAATAAAGTTAGCAGCTGCTAATGTGAAGGTATGAGCTTCTTGCTTGATGGTCATGCCTGGTGAAGTTATATTATGTATATTTATCAATGGCTGTTGTATTAGAATATGATAATAGTTTTACCCAGGGAAAGAGAATGCTGATTGCGTGGATTCTCTTATATTTTTACAATTGAACTCGTGTATCCTCCAGGATGAATACTAGGAAGAACATCTCAGATTAAACATCTCAGATTAAAAGGGGATTAAGTAGTGTAGTGTCTAGTTTGAAAATATAACCGAACCAATACTAATTAACCAAAGTCAAACCTTAATCTCATATGATAATGCCTAATAAAAGACTTGCCATAATTTTCTGCCTTCTCTCAAAAATAAATTTCTAGATGATGAGTTTGACTTATACATCTAACACTAATGTCATGTTGTGGTCGCAAGTTCTATTCTTCACGAAACCGTCTCGCGGTTCAATATGTGAGGTTGTTTACAACCTCCTTTCCCACACCATGTTCTAAACTTATTATTGCTCTTTTCGATCCGTTTACACCATAGTTATGATATGCCAGTACGCTAAGTCTTTACTCTTTACCCTATACAAGACTTCCCTTGCTACAGCTATTTTCATGCATTCACGGTATGAGAACTATTCTCAGACTGTAATTTACTAACTTTTGTGCTGGCTACTTACTTCAATTGGCATGGTCGTTCCTCTACCTTCCTCTTTCATTTGCAGTGCTGCGCTGCGAATTTCATCAGCTACTCTCTTTACATGTTCGAGCATTCTTCTATTCCTTTCCTGTCATATCTCATATATGGTTGCAGCTAATGCTTTGCTTCTTCTCTTTCCTATCTTAGACTTTCCCTTGCATACATTTATCATCTATTTGATCCATCTATCCCATTCTCGATCTCACACCACATTGCAACTTCATTGTATGAGTATCAGTTGCAGGACCTTGGTGCCATAATTGAATTCGGGAAGAAAAGGTCCCCCTGTTGCCACACCTGGTCTACACAAACAAATATCATTGTCTTCTGCTAGTTCCGTGTCATATAGTCATCTCTTTGTCTTCAACCGATCTCTAGCTATTAGTGTCGAGGTGTATGGTCATGTCTTCAAATAATCCTCCCCCAGGCCTTTCTGTCCTCCTTCGGCAGCAAGGAACTGCTAATTACGTCGCTAATAGCCTACGGCCTGCTTTCATCTGAACAGTACATATAAGTTTACTGAATGTTTTCCTGTTCCAAATACCCCAAAGTTTCGAAGCCAATCCCTTCACTCTTTTTTATTTGACTCACAGCATCCCAAGCCACCTATGTTCTCCTTCTATTCAGCAAATAACCTTTTCATTAAAAGCTTCTACATAAGCTTTCTGTCACGTCAATTCTGTCGAGGAATTGGAAGATTCGGTTCCAATAACACCAATGATTAGAATCACAAAATTTCTTGATTGAAAATAAAGTATGTAGGAGGCGGCTTGTGATTTCTTAGATGTACTTAACATATGAAGAAATTTAAATTATAGTAAGATGAACTGATATGCGACACATAGCAAACTCAGTAACATGAAATACAATCTATCTAAAGGCGGAAAATTATTTCCCAGTCATACCAATAACAGACTCGATACCATGTCAAGACATGCTTGCTTGCACCGAAGACAGTTTCATACCATCCAGAAGAATTACCATTTTTGCCTGGACAAGATTCTAAGAAATTAATAAACCTTTAGATGAAACTAGCATTACAGAAGTTAATCTACGCAATACTCAATGAATTACTAGTATTCAACTATTCAGGCGCCGGAGAAGGCTATGATTTGATCTAAGCTCTCGATGTGGATAGAACTCTGGCATCGGAGAACGACATGTCGGGCATATATTAGATTTTTTAGCCCATGGCACGATACAATGGAAATGGAACATATGTTTGCAGGGCAAAGTCAACACAATGTCTTCATCTTCTAGCAAACATATGGGACACTCTGTGTTGAATGGCCTTTTTCTCTCGATCATCGTCTTCCTATTCAATACCAATGTGTCTGAGTTTTTGTACCAGTATCATGCCCCGGACACAGACCACGTCGCATAACTCATCACGAGGTCTTCAGGGCGTGGCACGCCGCGTAGCTGTAACAACACTTTGAATGCCCTGTGTCTCTGTTTCATCTTCAACTCGGCGAGCTTTGAGATGAGCTTTGCCATCGACGCAGGAGTCCATGTCGTCGGACCAAACAAGAGTGTTAATGCCAACATCTGGGAGAACATATCCGCAGGCAGATCTGTGATCGACCCTCGCTTCAACTTGAAGATGAAGGTGCTCTTGAACTTCGGGTATTGATAAGGGCAAGTGAACGTGAGCACAAGATACACATCGTCAGGTGGGATGTCGCTCGAGCGTGGCGCTGCAACTCTTTCCCATCGGGCAGTTGCATCTGCAACTCGTTCTCGCCGGACGGTTGTCATCAATGGCGTTCCTCCACTCTTGTAGACGGCAAAAGGTGAGAGATGATGGCGAGGGGTTTTTTTTTTTTTTCATTTTATCAATCACTTAATATGGAATATCAAGGTTCTTCAAAAAAAGAAATCCCGAAGGATTTCCCTTGGTCAACCGAATAACCCGAAAACCCGAAAGACCCTTTAAACCAGCTTTCGCTGACGAGCTCACCACCACAAAGTAGCTCGGCACTCAGCGGGTTTTGATCCATGGAATATTCCAAGAATCAACCAAGATTTATATGGAATTAAGGTTGCCTGACAAGTTCCATGGAAATTAAAAGGGTATGGGAAACAGTTAATTTTATTAAAAAAGAATCGCAAAGCTTATCAGTACATCGTTAAAATAATAATTTAATTTGGCCAAAGCCTTTGATAAAAATAATCTAGTTAATACATCAACAAAATAGAATAATGCTGACCATAGTATGTCATGATTGTCTAAGGTTCATACATTGAAACGAAACATACAGTTTCTCATCAAGATATCAACCAATGTTTAATTCTTATGTTCGATCACATGGCCCGATTGAATTATTCTCAATCAAACATAAATCATAAGTCTGACGCCCTCTAGCTACTTCCTTCACTTTCAGAGTTTGAATCCTCCACATCAACAGCCATGTCAATATCAGCATCAAGCGTGACAAGAGCAAGTCCGAGTTTGTTCCCATCAAAGCGAAAATGCCCACAGTTGAATCACGTCCCCTACCACAAGCCCGTTCGTTTCAGCAACCTCGTTCCAGCGACTGATGAGTGCAAAGGACCAGCAAGTCTCGCCATTCTTGTTCTTGCGCTCTACCCATTTTTTCAATATCCGCGACTTTCACGGGCAGTCCCTCACGCCTGTACTTGTTAAAATTGATCATCGGGTACTTGTTAAAATCGATCATCTGGTACTCCATCATCACCTTTTCTTCATCTGTCAAGAAATCTACCCGTATTTGGTTCTTAGGGAGTGAAAACCTATTCTCATATGTGTTGAGGTCGGTCTTGTAGACATATTTCTGAATCACGAGAAACGGGTCTCTACCACCAAGTAGCTTGATCCTTGTCTTGAAGTTATCCGGTAAATCAGGAGGCGGGATCCTTGCCCTTTTAGTTTCTTCCGCAGTGGGACGACTCATAGCCCTCCTCTGTCTAGGCTGAGAGGACTCTGGCTTAGGGTTCGGGGCTGAGGCTTGAACCCGTGGTGGAGATCCTGCCACAGTGACAGGGGGGACAGATGATGAAGCCGCCATGAAGACAGGGGGAACGGATGACGAAGCCACCATGAAGACAGGGGGGACGGATGATGCGGCCACCAGAGGGAGAAAGGGGACGGACGAGGAGGCTGCAGGAGGGTTAACGGCATTGTTGGCTAGGAGAGTAATTGATCTTTCTTGTTCCTGTTGCATACTTGCAACAAAAATGTCCTTCCCAAACAGCCTTATACTCTTCACATTAGACTGCTTAGAATGTTTATTTGCACCGCTCCCGCTTCCGCTTCCACTTCCTGATTTCTTCATCTCCGTCCCCTCCTCGCTCACTTCTTCCCCTCTTTGTCCTTCAAAAATCAACACAATATCAACAAACAAGATCAGTACTAATGCCCAATCATAATATAGAAAGCACCGTCGTCGTGAGTGAGAGGCGAAATTAGAAGGGAAGGATCGCGAGGAGAGATGGGAAGCTTATCGAATTCAATGTCTTGATTTTGTGAGGACGTGGGAAAACAGTTGATGGGGGAATGCTGGGTGTATATGAAGGGGTGAATTTGAAACCGTTGGAACAGTTGCGTCCGTTGGCGCCAAGCAGTTGTGGTTCCTCATTGGCGGCGGCAGCGATTCCACAATGGGATTCGAGGGAGAAAGCAGCTTTCTGCTTATTGGGCTTTTTGAGGTTATGGGTCCTTGATTCAGGGCTCTGGCCTAATATTAGTAGTAGATTTTTCTGGCTCGTGAAAGTCCATCAGATGAGATGCAACAATAATGTTCATCGTACTTTCAGTAAAGACAGTTCTCTCTTTTTTAGCAGCGAACTAATGCATCAGGAGGACTCGAACACTACTTTAAGTCAAAGATCCTTGTGTTTCGTTTCGTGACCGATTAGAACACTGGAAACAAAAATTCGTGACCGATTAGAACACTGGAAACAAAAATTGATTCGTCAACTTGATATCAAAACAAACAGATGACACGAACTTTCTATCAGTTGGCACGAAGATGTGTTACAAGTACCAATTGATGGTCCTGGAGCAAGCTAGAACGTAGGGTCATAACTGATAAAATGCATATCCAAGAAGCATCCTTCCTCCAAATTCAATTTAAAAATTTCATATCATAAATTCGCTATGCTCTAATTACCATCCCTACACTTTACCAAAGCCGAACCTGCACATGATGTTCGTTGTTGCCGAATTCATCATCCATATTGCCGCTGGCTCCACATACCAGCCAAGTCGAAAGGAGTAACAGGAAATGGCTCAGGGGACGCCATCATGTTATCTTGGCGAAGTCCTAATGTCAGAGAAACACCATTGCCTCCATGAACAGTACTAGGGAACTGTCCGTATTGCACGCTCATGGGTTGTTGATGGTCACTGTCTCCTCGTAGCTCAGGAAGAGCCTTCCTCGTGCGCTTCAATGCAGGGTCTTGGTCTTGAGTCGCCGATGTGGACAGGGCATCACAAGAGAGTGAAGTGCTTGATGGCATGTTGTCCTTGCAGCGGCCTGAGTTGTGCTCATCGACTCTCTGTGTTCGTGATGCTTTTTGAGCTTGGCGGGTTTCCAGTGCGTATATATCTTCTACCATCGGCTTCCAGAGCCTTACCCGCGCATTGATAAACCAGTTAGACACCTGATTATGATACAGAAAAAACAGAATACAATTAACTTTGCTCCAAGTGAGAATTTCGAGGCTTTTTCACTCAACATGGCCCTAATACCTAAAAGTGATTTTCACTTTTAGATCCACAGTTCTCAGTTCTCATTCCAGGTAAGAACTCTCATAAAAATAAGAGAACTAAAATCAATGCACTTTTTCAAGAAAAAGATGAATGGATTGCAAGGGGGTACTCTGAGTGTCCCATGTAATGAGCATTCGAATATCACGCTCACAGTGACCATAAACCCTAGCATCACCATACTGTGAACATGCACAGGGTTCAATGCATGCAAATCAGGCTTAATACACATCGCTTAGTCAGATAGTTTAAGTACCTGGTTTCGAGAAAGACCGGTTTGTTTAGCCAGCATGAGCTTGTCTGTGTCTGTAGGATACCTGCATCAATCATAATGTTATAGGTCAATCGCATTGAACTTACAAGCGACAATCTGATGTGATTAACACATGGATACATGTAGATTTACAGCAACATCTAACTTCATATAGGGCGATTCTTTCTCCTCACAAATCCGACCAAAAGCTTTAATGGTTTTTTTCCCTAAAAAAGATGATGGTGTGTTATAGCACTTAACTGTGCCTCATAAAATAAATTTTCCAACATACCCAAACACTCTATGCGCTGTTGTAGAAAACTTTTTCCGAGATAAGAAATGATACTTACGGGTGGAGGAAGTGTTCAAATAGCCATGCCCGCAACACGGAGACTGCTCGCTCAGGCAATCCCCGTTGTGGCCGCCACACCGGTTGTTGATCAACAATGGCAGTACTTTGGAGCATTGCATTAGAATAAAAGCTGCCCTTTTCACCGTCATATCTCAGAATTTCCTCTTTTCTCCCACTTGAGTTACTTGGTGTTTTGCCGATAGACTGAAGTTGCTCCGCGATTGCATTCCTCAAGCATCTGAAATGCTTTGACATGGTCTTGAAAGCTAAGTTGATGAAAGGAGCCGCATTGCTGAGTCCAACTACCGTTTCGAACGAAGCCAAAACAGTCTCTAATTGCTGATAAAACTGCTTGTACCTCCTGTAAACCTGCATGAAAGACAAATAAAAATGAGCAGCACATAAAAAGCTCGAGCGTTGAGGCATTAAGACACGCACAAAGTTAAACTGTCGCAATAAGTGTGGGACGAAGGGAGTAATTTATAAGTATTGTGGTGGATGCAACATGCTTCCTAATAGAACAAAGGCAATAACTACAACTAAGATTCTACCATTATAGACATGGTGAAGATGAGATAAATGCAATCTTACCTCAATTGGACAAGATAAAGACTGTTTCGCCATGCTCTTACAGTGAAAGATAACAAATAGTAAAGACAGTAACCACATAGTAAACATAGAGTAATAGATAGCAAATAATTAAAAAATTTAAGAGGAGCTTAACCCTACATATTAGAACAAAGAGATCACATAAAAACCAAATCACTAAAGAGTGACTTTCGCCAAGGACAATAGATGAAAGGCTAGTTAATGTATCATACACCAAATTAAGTTAATACAATCTATGATGCAGTCATCTTCACAAAATATATCCGTCACCAAATTGAACTCATACTATCTCTATATCATGAAATCCCATTATATAGGAGAGACGAATGGAAAGGTACGTACACTCTTGGCAACTATTTTCCAGTTAGTGAAACCACTTGGGACTGGTTCAAAGGAAGAACCAAGCAGATAGAAATTAAACGGTAGAAGACTTTAACCAAAGAAAACTTAATTTGTCGAAGAAAAATGTTTGTAGAGGTATTTTCACTATTTCAAATATTTCTAAAAGCATTTAATCACTCTAGATACAAACAGGAAACAGGTCTGTAAAATACAGGTTGTTGTTCATGCACTCGTAGTCACATGACACATTAATTAGTGTGACTTTGCTACCTCTCTTTTCACACAACACATCAGAATAGGAAAAATGAAGACTTGTTCGGAATTCTAAAGATTTCATTCATCTCTAATATGATGATACATAGTTACACTCATGAATATAAAGAGAAGCATTGTACATAGATATGCAAAGAATACACAGTACATAGGGCTACAAAGCAAATGGAAAAACCTAGGTAATATATACAAGTACATTACCTTATATCATGCATGAACCTAGGCATGAGCTATTAGATCTCTACACCTCTTAATGTAAAACTTGAATGCTAGATAGTTTCTTCTCACAATCTCAATTTTTGCCTATGGCTTGATTTGGCCAAGACCGACGATTCCGAGGAGTGCTATACTCTTATACGGTGTGGCAAGACTACCCAATTACAAACAATAATACATAAAACCTTGTAAGTGTGACTTCGGAAGTCGATTAAATGATAAGGTAAAGAAAAAACATTACACTATGATTAGTCTTAATCTTATGGCTATCTTTTGGTATCAAGAGAAAAAAAAAAACGGTGGTCGAGAAACTCTTATACGGTGGTCGAGAAAGGGAAATTTTTCGGGATGGTCGAGAAAGGGAAATTTTTCGGGATTTCCTTTAAATAAAAAACAATCTGAATTCTATAAACATCTCTGTTATGATTTTCCCGACTAATCAGACTGTATGATAGACAGCTCATTATGGATCTTAACAAATACAAACACAAATCGGGATAGATACCAAATAAGATGAAGGTGTATACCTCATCAAGCATTGCAATCAGCTTCGACTTCGTCCTCCCGTCACCACCACCGCAACCACCATTGCTCCCCGAATCCTCCACCACAGCGGCCGCATTGCTCAAACCCTCATTGATCCCCTCCAACAAGCTCGAATCCGCCACCAGCTTATCTCTCCCTTCATTCGGTCGTCCTCCAAGCCCGCAAATCTCGTCCAGCAGCTCCACAGCTGGAGCCACAAACCTCGAACCCTTCAGTATCAACGCGTACCCCGTGAACGGACCAAGAGGCCCCAAACACCAACTGTTCCCTGTCCCAACGACATCTCCAACACAAGATGATGACCTCTCAAAACCAGCCGCACCAGTAGGTATCCCAAATGGAATCCCTACTGGAGCATTCCACTGATGTCTCTGATTCTGCGACGACGACAGCGACAGCGATAGTCCCCTCGCTGCCGTTGTCGCCGTCGCCTGGAGAGCGTTATAATATCTCTCTTGACTATGATCAGAATTATTACCATGATGATTCTGAACAACCTGGTAGCCGAAATCTCTGAAACTCTGCCCATAAAACAGATTCCCCACCGGGTTCACTGGACCCGCACTCGTTGTCGGATCCAGTGACCCGTGACCACCTTGTTGAGGTTGTACTTCATTTTCCACCATGTTGTTGTTGCTGCCCATGAGACATCTGATGCTGAAACCACCACCCTGAGTGCCCTCCTGCTTGACCCATGACCCCATCGGTTCCGGGTCGAAGCGGGGCCCGTCACAGAGGAGGTGGCTGTGGTGGTGGTGGGAGATGGTGTTGATGATTCTCAGCTTGTCTCTCCTGCTTTGTTGAGGGACATGATATGCTCCACCACCACCAACAGTACTATTCTCTTGATCATCAGCCATTGATGTTTGGTGATATTTTGATGATTCTTTGAGCTAGCTTTGGTTGAGTGATAGAGAGAGAGGAGAAGATATATGTGTATTTGCTTTTGTTTTTTTTTTTGGTTTTTTTTTTTTTTTGTTGCGGAGAGAAATGGAGGATAGTAGTATGAGGAGGAGTAGACTGTAGGATATAGCTGGAGGAGTAGATTTGTGGTGATGATGAAAAAGAGATTATGACATGAAACTTGTAGCCAGACACAAATTAAAATCACAGTACTTCCTCTGTCAAAAAATAAAATTCGCCAGTTTCCCCCTTGCTATACCTCTTTTATCTGTTGTGAATGTTTTAATGCAAAGGTGGTATCATGAATAGTTGATTCTAAATAATTTATCTAAGATATATTTTATTTAAAAAATATCACATGGAGTAATTTTTCTAAGATATATTTTATTTATTTTAAATTATTTATATCAGTTTAAAAAATACGTATATCCAGATGAAATTCGACACATGTTATGATAGGATCAAAAATTATTTTTTGGATAATTATCGTAAAATATTAATGATAATTTAAGTTTTATATTTGAATTTGATATTAATTATTATAATTTTTTATTATTAAAATAAAAATAAAATTTTCAAAATATATATTAAATAAATAAAATAATTAAAAATATTATATTTAATATAGAACTCCACGCTTACAAACAATCAGATAGAGAAGTGAAAAGGACTGGAAGGACTGAGACACAAAGTGTAGGCTGTAGGTCTACTGTTGAGTAGACTCAGTACTACTACTAGTCTTGTAGCAGTGTAACAGTGACTTTGATTTGACGGCAACATGGAGATTAAAAAAAAAAGAAGAAAAAGGAAAACCCACGCACAATAAAAATCTAAAAAATAAAAAAGTTAGTGAATATTGTGAGTGTTTTTTTAACTTTATTGTGTGGGGATTGCAAGTGCTGCAGGTTTATTATTCCTCTCAGGCAAATCAAATCAAAATCCTCATTGGGTTTTGCCCTTTTTCACCCCCATTGCACACTTAACTGATCTTAGACACACTGTCACACGTAAAACTTTTGCAGTTTTTTTTTTTGCACATAGTTGCATGGATTAAACTGGGAGAAACTCTTAGTATATGTGCGAACTTTGAGTTGAAGTTACGGGACTGGTTTGCTTATAAATTTGATCTTATGAGAAAACTATGGTTTGACGAACATAATTATCGATCCAAGAAATTTCAAGCGGGAAAGATAAATTTTTTTCATCGGTTTGTTGCGGCTAATCTTTTTGTTGCAAATGATTTTTCATTGTTCCATCATCATATATTCTTGTGTTGTATGATTCGGATATCAGATGTCATTACTTGTCAACTAGACCTTTGATTAACAAAATGGACGAACGATTGGTATTGATACTGACATTTATGTTTCCGTCAAATCAACACGATGTAAATGGTTGACCATGGAACGTGTCGAAAGAGACGGGGGGCCCACTCCGATGGCATGGCCCATGCTCATCGCAGCGTAAGTCTCGTCGTCATTGTGCTGAGTACTTGCAATCGTCCCTAGCACTTTCTCGTCGTTGATGTTGTCGTCGTCTTTCCCTGTTGCTATCACCCACATGTAGCAAGTCTTTACCTTGAGAAGGTAAGGCGATACGAACTCTCACGGTTGTTCTTGTATGGTTTCCATCGTTTTTATCCTCGACCTTGTTGTGAGAACATTGGAACATTAGAACATTTGAACATTTGAACATTAGAACATTGTAACATGGCCCTTCGCATCATCCATTATGGCTTAGTGAGTCCTTAACACCGTGGTTAATTGACTTGAGTGTGTAGCTCCATGTCAAGTCCGAGATGTTGAAGCCTCTAATGATCCCTTGTTCGCCTTGTATTCGCAGTTATTTCTTTGAACTTCTCGTCGTTGATGTTGAATGTTAGGGTCTGTGAAGGTTTGGTAGGTTTCATGTGATGCCGAGGTTTTCCTGCAAGACAGTGTACTTATGTGTGTGTTACAAGGTGTGATAAAATAAGAGCTAAGCCTACCTTGTGAAGTTGTTATGTGTACATATGTGAGTACATGGTCGAGTGTGTGTGTGCAGGGAACTAGCCAAGGAAAGGAAAGAAAGGAAATTGGTAAATGTTAAAATATTGAAGCAATTTAAGGGAAAATAAAATAAAGACAAGAAATGTAAGGGGTTCCATGCGTGGGCTTAAGAGATGAAAAAAAAGGAAAATAAATTAAAGAGAAGAAATGTAAGGGGTTCCATGCGTGGGCTTAAGAGATGGAAAAAAAAGGTGGGGATTATTTTACTATACAAGGTAACAAGGGGTATGTAAATAAAGGAAAGTAGAAGTGATAAAATGATTTGATTAGAAATTTTATAGAAAATCATAGGTTTTGTGATAAATATCGAGTTTAATATATGTTGAATCCTCACATGTGTAGCTTCAGATAAAATTGATAGATTATGATCTAGAATTATAAATTTCAAGATATAAATCAAAACGTAAGGATATGTTAAACTATAAAAACTATTACAAGAATCATTTTACAACTTGATTTGGAATTACACAAAAAAGAGTTAGAAAACGTGGCTTATATCAATGAAAATTTCTTAAAGTCTAGTTTCCAGAACAGTTTAAAAATCCAAATTTAGTCCAGTCAAGCCCAAGCCAATCCAATTCAATCCAGACAAAAGAACCGTGGGTAGAGTTGACAGATATAAAACTGCCACGATCTGGTTTCCCTCCAAAAATCATCTGATGCTTTCGCTCCAAAACCAGTTCCTTCCCAACTCTATCAATACAAGCTTTTTGGAGTTGCATAACACATTGAAATCTCACAGAACCACATTCGTTGCATTCCTATGTTTCCTTCTAGTGTTCGTTGCCAATCACTGCATCTAGTGTTCGAGTCCAGTTCGGGAGAGTTTAGAACATCAAAAGGTACAATGTTCCTTTGAGTTTGGTGTGATCCTGTTCAAATGAGTTTTTTTTAATCGTTGTATCTTGGGATATAGATTGCCAATAACCAATAGCACCAGAATGAGACAATATTGTCTTAAGGACATAGTGTTCCCTAGCCTTGATTAAGTTTTTCATCTCCTTATTTGGTTATTCTTTTTTGGTTCTGATTAATCTAGATTGACCTACTAGACAAGAACTACATCCTCAACAGTCCGGACAACACACTATATAATGTTTATAGTGGTGTTGAGATTGCTAAGGAATTATATGAGTCATTCGAGAAGAAGTAAAAGACAAAGGATACCGACAACAAAAGTTTTGGTTGGAAAGTTCCTAGACTTCAAAATGGTAGACTCCAAGACTGTGACTAATCAAGTACAAGAGTTATAGATCATCATACATGACATCAAAGCTGAAAGAATGAAGATTTGTGAGACCGTCCAAGTGGAAGCAATCATTGAGAAGGTGGCTCCCCTATGGAAGAAATTCTAGAACTATCTCAAGCACAAGCATAAGGAGATGAAACTTGAAAACCTCATCGTCAGATTACGAATTAAAGAAAACACGTCGATCCGAGAAGAGGACAGGGAAGCTTTCGATGGAGGCAAATGCCAATTTGATGGAGTCAAACAAGAAGACAAAGAGTCCAAACAATGATCAAAAGAATGATGGTCGAGTGAAGAAGTTCAAAATGAAACCTGTTTCAATTGTGGAAAGCCGAACCATATGGCAGGGGATTCTCGTCAGCCAAAGAAGGACAACAATAAGCCAAATTAAAGACAGATCAACATGATTGAAGATGAGATCTCAAAGATCTCTCTTGTTGCTTTCGCCTATGAAGTCAACATGGAGGAGAACTTGAGAGAATGATTTGTGGACACTAGGGCCACAAGCCATGTTTGTGCTGACAAGAAGATGTTCTTATCATACACTCTAGCTTTTGGATAGGATGTCTACATGGGGAACGCATCAGCGTCATTCATTACTGGAATTGGGAAGGTCGTCCTGAAGATGACTTCTGATAAGGAGTTAACTCTTAAGGATGTTTTGCATATGTCAGACATTAGGAAGAACTTAGTTTCAGGGTCACTCTTATCTAGGGTTGATTTTAGTCTTATTTTTTTAGTCTGATAAGTTTCTATTGTCTAAGGCAGAGGATATCTTGAAAATGATTTGTTCAAGATGAATCTTATGCCTATAATCCCGTGACAATGATATTAACGAAAAGAAGTCTTTTGTTTACTTGGTTGAGTGTTCAAACTTATGGCATGTTAGTTTAGGACATGTTAACAAGTATTCTTTAAATAAATTGATGAGTTTGAACTTATTGCCTATATTTGAAATTGATTCACACAAATGTAAAATATGTGTGGAAGTTAAAATCACCAAAGCTCCTTTTCCAATAGTTAAAAGGAGTTCTTCACCTTAAAGTTCGTGCAAACTAGAGATGGAAAGAAATACTTCATTACCTTCATTGATAGTAAAAATCAAGATATTGTTCAAGCAATATAAAAATGAAGTTGAGAACCAACTTAACAAGTGAATAAAAATGATTCACAGTGATAGAGATGAGAATATGAAGTACCTTTTGATGAGTTTTGCTATGAAAATGGTATTATTCATCAAACGACTATCCCATATTCACCATAATCCAACGGTATTATTGAACGCAAGAATCGCACTCTCAAAGAGATGATAAGTGTGATGATGATCAATTCAGGCTTACCATAGAAAATGCGGGAGAAGCTATTCTCACAGTAACCCACATTTTAAATCGTATTCCTCATAAGAAGTTGAACGAAACTCCATATAAGTTGTGAAAAGGGTTACAAACCTTCCTATAAATACTTCAAGGTATGGGGATGATTGGTAAGGTTGAAATACTTAAACCCAAACAAGTTAAAATTGAACATAAAACTATTGATTGTATATTCATTGGGTATTTTCACAATTGTAGTGTTTATCGATTTTTGGTTTATAGGTTCTAAAATACTGAAGTGACCGCAGAGATGGTCATTGAATCAAGAATCGTTATCTTCTTTGAAGACATATTCCCTTGCAAGGAAGTAAATGCTGATAGCTATCATAAACTAGCTCGAGAACTTTTAAGTAGTACTCATCCACAAGAAAAGGAACCTAAAAAGAAGGAAGAGGTCAAAAATAACAAAAGAATATGGACATGATTTCCTAACATATATGTTGAAAATCGAACCAAAAACACTTGAGGAAGCGTTGTCAAGTCGTGAAGCTCCTCGTTGGAAAGAAGCTATAAAAAATGAGATAAAATCCATAATGCAAAATCATATATGGGAGTTGGTAGATCTTCCGTCAAGTAATAAAGTATTGAGTTACAAATGGATTCTCAAACGAAACTATAAACCTCATAGAATAATTGATAAATACAAAAGCAGGTTGGTTACAAAAGGATATCGACAAAAGGAAGGTATTGAATTCTTTGACACCTATTCTCTTTGTTTCGAGAATGACATCGATAAGAACACTTATTTCCATTGTTGCTCTACATAATATTAAAATCCATCAAATGGATGTCAAGACGGCATTTCTCCATAGAGAATTGGAGAAAAAATATATATGGAACAACCTAAGGGATTTGTTGTTGTACTTAGTGAATTTCAAAATCTTATATTAATGTATCGGAATTTTATATTTTGGGGACGAAAAATGGAATATGTTTTATCTAACATTTTCTTTTCAGATATAGATTTTTCACATAACGTCGTGTATGAGGTAATACTGAACAATATAGAATTATATTATTACACAGATTTAAAATCTTGCAACCTTAGAATATGCCATCCAACTTTATGAGGTTTGTCATGCTTCTTTGAATACAACAAAATGTCAAATTCATTAAGTTTATTTATATTTCAAAGGAAATTTTGTACAAAATTTTACTTTGTTTGATATATGATATAATAGTTTGATGGTATTAATAAGATCTTCAGTTATTACTATCTTTTCATAATATACGATTCGTATTAAACTGTTTAATTTATTTATAAAAGTGATATAAAACTAATCGGTTCCTACAACCGCTAATAAAGAAAGCTTCATTCAATTTTCCTCATATAAATACCTTAAGAACTTTTGTTATTCACCAATATTCTTAAAATAATGATTTAATTACAAAGAAGAAGTAAATTATCAATATAATGTAAAGAACTATTGAATAATAAATAACAACTTAAATAGTTAAAATATTTTCGTATTCTGTTTAATATTTCTTCATCATTGATGATCATTACGTTATTTACTGTATCTTAATGAAAAACATAAAAGTTAAATCTCACCACTTGAATCAAATGCACCAACAAGAAATATAAACTTTCTCGCCACTTGCGGATGTGCCACACAAAATGGGACAACCACATCAATGTTTGCAGATGAACCACATAAAAAGGGATAAACCACGTCAAATTTTACGGATGATCCACATAGAAGGAGTAAATCACATCATTGTGTTGAAACTAATTAATAATTTTTTATACAGATGATATTTCGTTCAACGATGGAAGCATAATTATTTTATTTAGATTATTATTATGATGATGTACATAGATGAAAAATCAAAACATGTGGATATAATAAAGTACATTCGTTTGACTTTCGATCTCAGGTAGTTAGGGTCTCGTATTGATAACGTATTATAGAGCACGTGTTTGGAGGTTCAACCGATTTGTTAAGATATCCAGATTGATTTCGTCGGACGATAAAAAACAAAATTATCAAAAATAATTAAACTACTTTAGAGAGAAATAGAGATTTTTTTTCTCTTAAAAATGTGTTCATAACACCTTATAAATGAATTCGATTTATAATGCTCAAAATGATTATTTAACACCTATTCTTTTTATGTAATTAAGATGATTAGGTTTAATTACTAGCTAATTAAGTGTGCTTTTTTAATAACCTTCAAAGTAGATGAAATCCAAGAAAAATATTTAGGTTTAGATGTAAATACATTATTTTCAAAAGATTATTATTTTCTTTAGTTTACAACATTTATTTATTTATTTTTGATCTAGTTCATGCCCTTTTTTCTCAAACATTCAATGTTCAATGTTAAAGTTTTGTAAGAAATCAAATTTGATCACTCTATTTTTTTTTTTTTTTTTTGGTGCTTCTAACTTATTGTTCTTATCTATCCTGGGATTCGATAGTAAAATCATAATAATATGAGAAATCGTTGTACATCTAACAAACACGATGGTTCTAATTCCAGATAAATTATACTGAGGGCTTTATAACCATGTTTATGAAAACAGTACGCTTTCAACTGACATAAGAGGGACTCCAGGAATTACAGTTGACCATAATACAAGAACAAAACTAGTGAGATGCCAAAAATCCTAAGTCCGGATTCTTCTCAGAGCTGTTTTCTCCCGAGGTCGTCCAAGTCCCGTTCGCAGATTGAGAAAATGTGACATTCAAGTCTCAAGATCTTCATCAACATGATTGCATCAGATATCGATGTGGAGTGCTATGATCTTCGTAAAGCAGAACCCTGACCTAGAACCGTTGGAAATGAAATCCAATGTGTATAAACAATAAAAGATAAGAGAATGAGTAGGTGTTAGCTGAAAGGGAACAGAAACCGGTCGACGTTACCTGTGGCACATGATAATGATGTTGTGCTAGCCTTCCACATAAGTTTCTGGCCTTGAAGGGGTATCACTTGCACTTCCATAGACGCCTCCATCGATGACACCATTGATGCCTCCATCGATGGCTCCGTTGACCCCTCCATCTTCAGACGACACCCTTGCTAGACTTATCCCCTTTTCAAGCTCATCAAGCCTCTTGGTGAGGTCAGAAGAGCTTACAGCCTCATAAAGACTTTCTGTCACTTGTTGCTGCAAATCTTGAATTTTCTTCTGCAGCTCTGCATCAGGGTTCTCGCCTGCCTTTGCTACCTCCGATCTTAACAGATCAATTTTCTTCTTCATATCTGATGAACTAGCAACTTCTTCAATTCTTTTCTGTATTTCTCCATCTACTTCCTCTAAATTGCTCATCAACTTCTGCACTTCGCTCCTTTTGATGATTTTGACATCCAAGTTGAATTCTTTGAGTTCAGACGCTATTTCCTTCTCTAACTTGAGCACTCTATCTGCAAGCTCCGGGTCTAGATCATCGAAAGATGAAGCCCCAGATTCAAGAAATTCTGCTTTCACCTTCTCGATCCGTTCTTTCACATCAGCACGGTCCATAAATTCTTTGAGTTTCTTGCTGATCTCCTCCTTTAGTGGTGCGGCCTTCGTCTGTTTCAATGATGGATCCCTTAATTTGGATGCATCCCTCAGCATGTTGAGTTTCTTTGACAGGGTTGCATAGTTGGGGGCAGTTGTGAGGCGCTGGTTCAATTCATCCTTGAACTTAGCAAACTTGTCCTCCGCAGCCCGGACAACAACATGATCTTGCGAGGCCCTTGCTTTTGCTACTTCAACATAGGTCGACTTATACCGGTCCTTGAATCCTAGAGCTGCAAGAGCTTCAACCAATTCAATGACAGTTTCCCTCTGTAGCTTCTTTATCAATTTATCCACATTTGAAACGGATGCCTCAATAGGTGTGTCGGTGGCTTTCAACACTTGCTCCTCTAGTTTTTTCATCTCGGACTCCAGTTCCTGGATTGATGTCAGCTTGGATGCATCCCTCAGCATGTTGAGTTTCTTTGACAGAGTTGCATAGTTGGGGGCAGTTTTCAGGCGCTGCTTCAATTCGTCCTTGAACTTAGCAAACTTGTCCTCCGCAGCCCGGACAACAACTTGATCTTGCGAGGCCCTCGCTTTCACTACTTCATCATAGGTCGACTTAAATCGGTCCTTGAAGCCTAGAGCTTCAACAGCTTGTGCAATTTCAAGGTCAGTTTCCCTCTGTAGCTTCTCTATCAATTTATCCACATTTGAAATGGATGCCTCATTAGGTGTGTCGGCGGCTTTCAACACTTGCTCCTCTAGTCTTTTGATCTCGGACTCCAGTTCCTGGATTGATGTCGTAGAGGTGTCTTCTATATTCTTCATATTCGATTTTCCTTCAGGGTCTGTTGGAGTTCCCTCTTCGTAACCACCTAGTTTACGGAACTTATGACGCCTGTCCTCCAAGAGCTCTTCTGTATCCATCTCATCGAGTTCCTAAGAAACACATTATCAGCATCGAAATTCTGATGTAATAACCAACCACTCACGATAACGATGGACTAAAAAGAAGAAAGAAAAAAAAATCCAAGTCTCAAGAAGTATCATTATCATAGTGCCAAGCTGTAAAACCTCAACAGGTAGACTAAATCATGAAGAAGTTGCATTAGAAAGAAAACTCACGGCCATGGAATCCAGAATAGCTTCTTTAATCTGTTGTGATGTCCAGGCAGGATCATTATGTGCACCGCCAAGAGGTTCCTGCCATGCTCATATCCATCAGTGGCAAAAAAATTTATTTCAATCATCTCAATGGAGCATCAAGAAAATGTCAAGGGATCCCTAACTATGATAATGAAATTTGACACAGGGGAACCTAGGTATTCATCCTGTCTTATTTCTATGGGGTAGCAGGAAGCAAGGAAGCTGGGGGAAGTGAAGAAGGGCACCTGCCCGGATCTCAAGGTTGCGAGCTTATTTTCGTAAATGCATTGTTTTGATCGAGGCGAGAAATACACAGAACGTAAATGCATTGTTGCAACTCATATACCCCACAAAAGAACAGAAAACCCAATAAACTCGATTGAGAAACAGCTAAGCTAAATATAAACTGCGATAAAATTTATCATTACTGGGATGATGCCATCAGCAATATCTAGTTTGAAAAGCTCCTTAGCAGTAATCTTCAGCTTTTCAGCAGCCTGCATTGTTTTGATGAGTGAAAATAGCAAGTGTTAATTACTTCCCATGCCAATGGAACACCAGAGTGAAGAAACGTTTCGGACCTTGGGAGCTGCTTTGGCACTCTTCCATAAAATAGCAGCACATGCCTCGGGGCTGTAAGAAACAAAGCACACATAAACATCATAGATCAATTCAGAAAAGACGATTGAGAAAGGTGTCTGATTCAAAGACAGTCGATCATGCAACAGGAAAAGAAAGGCGATTAAACTAAAATCTTCCACCAGTAGAGCGACAAGACACTGCATTTCTTTCTATCTTTCTTTCATTCTTTTCTTTTTCTAATAGTTACCTAGTGATATCTTCAGGCATTCTTGGGCAAGCGACTCTACTAGAAAGACTCAAGGAGACATAAGATAACTATTTTCTAAATTAACCCCACTCCTCTCTCTCTCTCTCTCTCTCTCTCTC
>LIEC01007694.1:0-26491 GCA_001925005.1 Drosera capensis
CTTCTGTAGTTGGCCTTATTGTTAGTGACCTTGCAGCAGAGGTGGGCTGAGGTAATCCTGTCCGTTGCAATTCATTGAGATCTGCTTCTATTTGCCTTATATCATCATGTGAGTATCCTTGTACAATGAGCTCTTGCCTCAGTTGAGCTCGTGGTCCTTCCCTAACCTCTTGGTAGCTCTTTTGAGCTTCCATGATAAGATTTTGAAGGTTTTCATCTACTCCGGCCTTCAGAAGTTCCAATGTTAAATTGGCATTATGAAGTGTAGCTAATTCAGGTGCCTTTGGTGGTAGAGTCTTTGACGATGAGGGTTCAATAATTTGTCTAGTCTGCACTAAGGTAGATTGTGTATCTACTTCCATGTCAGTTGATTCTGCAACTGGAAGATCTGAGATTGTCTCCCCGTCTGAGGTCTGCATGATGAGTTTCCTTTTTGCTTCCCTGAGCTTCTTCAACTTGATTGGTTGAGCTTTGCTGGCTTGTTGTCTTCTTGTCTTTGGCACTACTGTAGTGGTTTGCACAGCTTCCTTTGGAATTTGGTCTGCAGACTTCCTCCCAGTCTGCACGCCTACAGACTGTTGTGTCTGTTTTGTAGGTTTATTGGTAGTCTGCACAGTGATAGTCTTTTTTGTCGGTCCAATAGGCTTCTTTCCTATTTTCTTGACATCTATCTATTTGGCCACCATCCATGGCCTTTCTTCCTTATCAGAGAGCTTCAGTTTCTTTTTGAGAAAGATACTGATTATCCTTCCAAACAATGGTTGCTTTGATTGCACAGCTTTGGCAAGCTGTTGCATGAGCAATCTTGCCTAATTCACTTCATATTTTGTGAGTATTGCACACATGATTTCTTGCTGATCAGTGGTAAGCTGATCTTTACTGAATTCTCTAGAGAGAATGAGCTTCTTGACAATATCTGCATGCGTCTTGTGTTGTTTGGATAAGAACTTCTTCATGGTCCTTATCCCTTCATTCCACTTCTCTTATGCTAGCATGGCGTGCCTTCCTGTTGTCATGATTGCAGGTGGAATGATCCTTGACCCTTTGTTTGGTAAGTTGAAAAATTGAGCAAAATCATCTTCCTTGATGTAGATTGCAACTTTCGTTGTAGTAGAGGTGTAAGAAATCAACTGCAGATTATCTGTGATTTTTTCCTTGTCGATGAAATCAAGCACTTCATTGTCATAGATTATGCATGTTCGTTCACAAAAATACTTGAGTCTGGTTTCTTGGATTAGATCAGGAACTTCCTTTACCTCATCTGATTTGTCTCGCAAAGTATTGAAATCGAACACCACACCAATTTAGAGTTCGACCTTTCTTGATGGGCTAAATTGCTCATCAGATTTAGTGCTCTTCTTTGAGATGTTTGAAGGAGTTTTGGCAATTTTCGAAGAGTGTTAATTGAAAATCTTGAGTTTCAAAAGTGAATTGAAAGTTTAGGGTTTTTCAGTTCTTGATGCAGTAGCGAGATTAGAGAGAGTGAGAGAATTTTTAGAGAGAGAGAGAGAGAGAGAATATGAGAGTGTAAAGTGTTTTTCTCTTACAAAAATTTCTCATTTTATAGTTTCCAGAGATATTACCGTTGCTAGAAGTTTCTAACCGTTACATAGTATCAGTTAATTATTTTGACCGTTACGTGATTTAAGAAAAATCATTTTGTAAAGTTAATACTCCTTCCAAAAATAAATACAGTAAAGCAATATTGCTTGTAGTCTGTTTCCATGTGTGCAGCAAGCAGTAGAGCAATAATACTAGTTTGTATAAAATAATGTCAGTCTACATTCTACATATGAAGTAGAGCAGAAAAGCATTTTGGCGAGTTTCACTGTTTTAAATCAAGTATAGCCAATTCTCATCTAAATTGAGTAAACTTACTCTCATCGAGAGATTTCGAAAAATGTCTATAATTTATTTTTTCTGTTGGAATATATTCTAATTTAATGTGACCTTTTTGCACACGATCCATGATAAAGTGATATCTGACATCAATATTCTTGGTTCTTGAATGAAAAATAGGATTTTCTGAAATTCCCATTGCAGACGTGTTGGCACAAAGAATAGAGGTTTAGAGAGTATCATACCATAGTCTGCAACCTGTGATCTCATCCATAATATTTGTGCAGCACAGCTTCCTATAGCTATGCATTCTGCTTCTGGAGTAGAGGTTGACATTGTAGCCTACTTATTGCTAAACCAGGAAATTAATCTTGCACCAATAAATTGACAAACTCCACTTGTGCCTTTCCTGTCAACCCTACAACCTACAAAATCTACATTTGAGAAACCTGTTAGTGTAAAATTTGATTCCCTTGGATACCATCCACCTAGGTTTGGAGTTCTTTTGAGATAACTCGGGATTTTCTTTACTGTAGTGTAGTGGGATTCCTTGGGATCAGATTGATACCTTGCACAGACACAGACTGAGTATTGAATGTCTGGTCTGGTTGCAATAACGTATAACAATGATCCTATTACTCCTCTATACATTGTTTGATTTATCTTTTTTCCTTGTTCATTTTTATCTATTTTAATTGATATTCTCATAGGGGTTTTTGTATGACTTGCACTTTCTAAGTCATACTTTCTAATTGTGTTCTTTAAGTCCTTAGATTGATTTATAAATATTTAACTTTCTAATTGTTGTACTTGAAGTCTTAGGAAATATTTTAGTTCCCCCCATTAAACTCATTTGAAATTTGGATTTCATTAATTCTGCAAAACGTTCACAAAGTTTATTATTAGTGCGACCAAATATAATATCATCAACATAGATTTGCACTAACAATATATGCTCCTTATGCTTTTTCAGAAACAGAGTGGTATCTACTTTACCTCTTTCAAATTTGCTTTCACATAGAAATGTTGAGAGGGTTTCACACCATGCTCTTGGTACTTGCTTTATTCCATATAAAGCTTTGTCTAACCTATATACATATCTTGGATATTCAGAGACTTCAAAACCAGGAGGTTGTTCAACATAAACTTCCTCTTATAGCTTTCCATTTAAAAATGCACTTTTTACATCCATTTGATAGACTTTGCAACTTGATATGCAACATAGGCAAGGAACATTCTTATGGCTTCTAATCTTGCTATAGGGGCAAAGGTTTCATCAAAATCAATCACTTCTTCCTGTGAGAACCTCTTAGCAACTAATCTAGCCTTGTTTCTGATAACTATTCCATTTTCATCAGATTTGTTTCTAAATATCCATTGGCAGCCTACGACTGGATAGCTTTTGAGTCTTGATGTGAGATACATATCTCATTTCTTTGAAACTCATTTAGTTCTTCTTGTATAGCATCTACCCAGTTTGGATCATTTAGAGCTTCACTTATTACCTTTGGTTCTATTTCAAATATAAAACAAGCAGATAGGAATTCTGCATTTGTTGCTCTTGTTGTCTGAAAAGATGCATTTTTATCTCCTATTATGTCATCCTGTGTATGTGCCTTAATCCACCTTCCTTTGTTTTGTTCATTAGTTTCCAATTGTTGTTGAGATTGTTCTTTAGTCTCTACTGCAGTGTTATTATGTGCAGACGACTCTTCCTTGTCTGCAGTTTTAATGACCTCTTCTGCAACCTATTCATTACATCCACATTCCTCATCAAATACATTTTCATTTCTTATGAATGTTTCTATTTCATCAAATGATATATGAACTGACTCCTCAACTGTTTGTGTTCTTTTATTGTATACTCTAAAAGCTTCGCTGTTTGTAGAATACCCTAAGAAAGTTTCCTCATCTGTCTTAGGATCAAATTTATGTAAATAGCTTTTATCAATGTTGTGTATATAGCATATGCATCCAAAAGCATGAAAGTATTTGACACTTGGTGTCTTTCGTTTCCATAATTCGTAGGGGGTTTTCTTATAAAGCTTGTGAATTGTGCATCTATTCTGAGTATAGAAGCTGTATTGACTGCTTCTGCCCAGAAGCTTTTAAATAAGTTTGCATCAGAGAGCATTGTCCTAGTTGCCTATATGAGTGTTCTATTTTTCCTCTCAACCACACCATTTTGTTGAGGTGTTATAGGTGCTGAGAAGTTATGTTTAATTCCACGATCATTGCAGTAGACATTTATTCCTGTTTGATCAAATTCAGTGCCATGATCACTTATAATTATGAGAACCTCTATTCCTTTTTCATTTTGAATCTGTCTAAGAAACCTTGTCATCAGACTACAAGTTTCACTCTTTTTATGTAAAAATATTACCGAAGTATATATCTGGAATAATCATCTATTATAACTATAGTGTACTTCTTTCTGTTTAAGCTCTCTACCTTAACTGGACCAAAGAGATCCATATGTAATAATTCCAGAATTCTAGTTGATTCTAAAGAGTTTAAGGGTTTAAAGCTTGCCCTAGTCTGCTTTTCTTCCTCACATGGTCTGCATAGTTTATCCTTTTTGGACTATATTTGAGGAAGTCCTCTTACTTGGTTTTTTTAGGATAATCTGGCTATTGTTTTGAAGTTAAGATGAGCTAGTCTTTTGTGCCATAGCCAGGTTTTATCTTCAGCTTCTTTACTATTGAAACATGTTATTCGTTCTGACTGTGATGAATCAAAGTCTACTGCATAAATGTTTCCTTTCCTTACTCCTAGTAATTTGACTTCTTGTGTGATTTTATCTTTTAGTTGACATGTATCATAAGTGAATGACACATCATAATTTTTATCACACAATTGACTAATGGATAGCAGGTTATGTTCTAAGCCTTTAACATAAGCAACATCTCTAAAGATTATAGAACCTGTACTAAGGGTTCCATAACCTTTAGTTGTACCTGCCCTTCCTCCTCCAAATATGACAAGTGGTCCTTGGTCTTTTTTGTAGTCTTCAAGGATGGATTTGCTCCCTGTCATGTGTCCTGAGCATCCATTGTCCAGGTATCATATGCCTTTTTGTGTTTCCTACAATGAAAACATGGAGAGCTTATACATGGTACCTACTCGTTTGGGTCCTTATTGGTTAGCTTTTGGAATCCACACTTGAATTATCTTCTTGTGAGTATTCCAGCATTCAAAGGACTTGTGGCCAATTTTTCCATAGGTAAAGTAGTACACTTTTGGTGTTGTGCTTATTCGTGGTCTGCTCCACCATGTCTGCTGCAATTGACATGAGCAGGTGTGTCTCAAGTATGGATTTCTCCAAGTTGTTCTAGAGATTTTATTCCATGCTGAGTAGTTATGTGCGTGCTGAGCTTCATAAGGCCTTTCATTGAATCTTATTTCAAGATTCTTGGCCTTATGTATTTTATGATAGTTTATCCTTTTTGAACTTTATTTGAGGGTATCCTCGTAGTAGGTTTTCTGAGGATAATCTGGCTATTTTTTTGAAGTTAAGATGAGCTAATCTTTTGTGCCATGGCTAGTTTGTATCTTCATCTTCTTTAATATAAAAACATGTTATTTGTTCTGACTGTGATGAATCAAAGTCTACTGCATAAATGTTTCCTTTTCTAACTCCTAGTAATTTGACTTCTTGTGTGATTTTATCCTTTACTTGACATGTATCATTAGTGAATGACACATCATAATTTTTATAGCACAATTGACTAATGGATAGCATGTTATGTTCTAAACCTTTAATATAAGAAACATCTCTAAAGATTAAAGAAACTGTACCAAAGGTTCCATAACCTTTAGTTGTAGCTGCCTTTCCTCCTCCAAATATGACAAAGGGTCCTTGTTCATTTCTGTAATCTTCAAGGATGGATTTGTTCCCTGGATTGTGTCCTGAGCAACCATTGTAGAGATACCATATGCCCTTTTGTCTTTCCTATATTGAAAACATAGAGAGCTTGTACATGGTACCCACTTATATGGGTCCTCATTGGTTAGCTTTTGGAATTCACACTTGAATTATCTTCTTGTGAGCATTCCAGCATTCAAAGGACTTGTGGCCAAGTTTGCCACAGGTAAAAAGCAGTAGGCCTTTGGTGTTGTGCTTATTCGTGGTCTCCTCCAATGTGTCTGCTGCAATTGACATGAGCAAGTGTGTCTCAAGTATGGTTTTCTTCAAATTGTTCTGGAGATTTTATTCAATGCTGAGTAGTTAGGTGCGTGCTGAGCTTCATAAGGCCTTTCATTGAATCTTATTTCAAGATTCTTGGCCTTTCGCATTTTATGATAGGTTTGTTCTGGTGTTCTGCTCCAGCCCTTTTGGTTTGAGCAGTAGAGGTCTTACTTTACAGTAAATATCTCTTTTACAGACTATTCTTGCTTCTTAGTTCTTTCTGTGTAGTAGAGCTTTTGCTCTTTTGCACACCCCCTATAGTAGAGATATTACTTTTCTGCATGTCTAATGCAGTTGAGGTCTTCCTCTTCTGCATAGTTTTTGCATTAGTCTGCTTCGCTTCCTTGACAATGACTTTCTTGTCTGCATTGTTGTACAACCAGTCATTATATCCTAACCCAGTTTTATCATGGGAGGATTGACCTGTATTGAGCAATTTTTACAGACACAAGGTTTTGTCATTCTAAGCATCGACTTGCTTCTCAAACTCACTGTTTCTCAAGATTAGTGTTTCCACTATTGCATTGAGAAGTTTCACTTTTTCATTTGCTTCTTTCAGTTCATCTTAAGCATAGATTAGACTATTATTAGTCTCTTTATCTGTTAAGTTGTATCTCTCTTTGAGAATTGCAATCTGCTTAAGATTCTCATTATTTTCCTTTAAAAGGGAAATAAAGTTCTCATAGGCTTCTTGAAGGGCTTCTTTCAGTTCCTCTATGGTTGCATCTAAATCAGAAATATCAAATACCTACTGTTATTCATCTTCTTTGGCCATGAGACATAGCAGAGCATTTGATATGATATCTTCATCATCAGAGTCTCTGTCGCTCCATGTCTTTGCCGCATAAGCTTTGCCTCTTTCCTTTCTTCCAGAGGTGCCTTTGTTGTGGTCCTTCTTGAATTTGGGTGCAGACGAGTCTTGTGTTGGTCGTCTCCATTGTGCAGCAAAGTGTCCTGGTCTGCCACAGTTATTGCAGATTTCCTTTTCTTCTTCCTTTGTTTTTGAAGGGAAGTTCTTCTTTAAGTTCCTTTTCTTGAAGAGCTTCTTGAACTTCTTTCCCATTAGTGCCAGTTCTTCAGATAGACCTTGTTCATTTGTAGACGAGGTATCACTGGTTTCCTCTTCTGCCATGGATTTCAGAACTCTCTCTTGAGCTTTGAAGGCCAAGGTCTTCTTTCTTGCATCATCAATTTGCTTCTCTTACTCAACCTCAAGATTATATGTATGCAATACACCATACAGTTGAGCCCAAGACATCTTAGTTAGATCTCTGGATTCCCTTATGGTTGTGGTCTTTGTGCTCCAGATTTCACCAAGAGATCTCACAAACTTTAGATTGACTTCCTTATTTTCGAAAGTCTTTCCCAAAGTTTTGAGATTGTTGATGAGAGCATTGAACCATCCATAGAAGGTAGTCAGATTCTCATTAGATCTCATTGACACCAATTCATATTGTTGCATGAAGACATCCTTCTTGTTTTCTCTTATTTCATTGGTTCCCTCATTCCTTAGCAGTAGAGCTTCGCATGCCTCTTTTGCAGTGATTGTATGAACCACTATTTCAAACATGTTGTCATCAAGAGATTTGAATATTTGATTTATAGCTTTTCTGTTGAGAAGTTTCTCAAATGTCCTAACAGTGGAGAACCTCCAGAATGCTCTTTCGACAAATTCAATCATTGGAAACTCAATCCAGCTTGCACATCTCAACTCAATAGACGAAAGAATACAAGACATTGTCTTGGATGGGCCTCATACTATAATAGTTAAGTGTCATACTATATTTGAGATAATTTATTTTCTCAAATAATAACAAAAATATTATATTACTGAACAACGTAATTTATACAATGAGGTTATAAAATTCATTTGTCAAAAATCATAACAAAATTATGATAAGGACATGAAAAATTTCGTAAAATTTAGTTTCATAATAATTAATGTGAATAGTAAATAATCGTACATTATAATCGTATGGGGTGAAAAGGATTTCTTGAATATAAAATAAGAAAAGAATGCAAAATATGAATGGAAATATGATCAATACAAAAATAATATATTTATACAAAAATGGTCTAAACCTAATTTTGGCATTTATTTTCATTTATATAAATTTCTACTCCACCTAAATTTAATTAATTATCCATTAAATACCCATTAATTTTCCACTAAAACTATTTTAATGAATTTATTTTTCTATAAATACAACCTCTTTTTTTCTTTAAAAATTTCTTACAGACATAAAAACACTCTTTGTCATGCAAGAAAAGAGACAAACAAGAGAAGAGAAGAAGGAAATTTTGACGGGAAGAAGAGAAGCTAGGGTTACAAGACAATGAGGATCCTTCGTCATTAATAAGAAAAGGTGATCATCTTGTTTAGGATTTTTATGAAAAATCATAGGTTCAATATAAATTTTGATTTTAATATTTGTTCAATCCTCACATGTCTAGTTTTTAATCAAGTTGATAGATTATGCTTTGGAGTTGTGATCTCAAAATATAAATCAAAACATACGGATATGTTAATTTGTAAAACTGGTTATAGGGATCATTTTGTGACTTGATCTGAAATTACATAGAAAGTGTTAGTAAACGAGCCTTATATCATTACAAAGAAATTGAATTCTAATTTGTAGAACAGTTTAAAAATATATTTTTGAAGTTGTATGCAAGGTTTTATGAACTCGTTAGCTAAACAAGATCAAACTGTCTAATCTAAGAGAAAAATATAAACTTGAACGTACAAACTACTATTATTGGTAAGGTTTAATGATAAAAACGCTAATTATAGGAAAATATTATAGAGTCTAATTTATGTAAAATTTTACAAAATAATTTTTAGAGGTGTATACAAGAAGTTATAGATTTAAACCTGTCGAAGGGTCATGTTGGACAGAATCCGGAAATGAAACATTTTGACCCCTAAACAACTCCAAATGTTCACAAATAGCTCTAATGATGATAAATACAAAAAACCATCATCCTGGACTATCAAAATAAGTATCAAAGACTTTTCTCAAAGCTTGGTACCACCACATAACATTACCATGGAGGTGTTTCAAGAAGTACGAATAAATATGTTTAACTCCATGAAGTGAATAATTATTCACAAAGATGTGTCTTAACACGTATATCCTATTATATTATAGGACTTGGAGACACTACTCCTTGTTACTTAAGGACAAGGCTGAGCATGTGCATGTGAAGGACTGTGATAAAAGATAACATTTAGATTCATCGTGTGTGGCGATGTGTATTATTATATCGTGATTATAATAATATGCATTGCAAACTTTGGATGTAGTCACTAAATGTGGAAGACGTAAAATACTATCTGTAACTACTGTGTGTCGTGATAGATGATGTTTGTGTTTATGTTATGCCTTGATTACTAGTATAAAGAGGATAAGTGAGTAAAAGAGTGTGCAATCCATAATTGGTGAGATAACTCCGTGATTTAAAACACAAAGAACGTTGTGTTTGCTGTATGTGTTATATAGTGTCTTGATGATGGTATTCTTTCATTGAGCTTGTGAGGTTGTTTTGGTATAAGGATATCTCACTGTAGGAGATCCTGGGCTCCGGTTCAGCTGATCCCCTTTTGTGGATATCCCTTTTACTAAAGTTGAAGAAAGCTTACTTATGAAATTGAATAAACCTCGTCAATGGAACAATTATAACATTGATGGTATCTATTTTCTGTCGTTTCTCTGTGATTAATATAATGGTAAACATAATAAAGTCTTGAGTGAACCGTTGAGTACAGCAGTGCCTAATACTTGGATTGGGGACATGTCGTGTCACAGTCACATTGTCTTAGTTTGTTTGATATGGAGGTCTTGACTATCATACCATAAAAGATATGACGGTAGTAATTACGTTCATAATGTCGGGAGTGTCGATGGATGCATAGTTTCAAGCGTTGTTACGTTGTGTTAAATATGCTTATGTGACTAGGGTGAATCACTAGTATGTTTATGATGATAATTATGAATGCCAGATTTGGCATGATAATTTCTGAATGCTGGATCAAAGGAACTAAGTGATCATTTTTCTTTTCTTTTCTTAATCTTTTTCTCTCATGTAACCCCTGATAAGGGGGCCAACACGTTATTGAGCTCCTATAGCTCATGGTTACTATTTTTTGTGTCTTTCTTCTTCTCTTTGTTACAGGAACAAGACTTAAAGGAGAAGTATGACCTAAGATTTGATGCTAGATGTAGCTTATGTATGAAAGATATTCTGGTCTTAAAAAGAGATGTAAATTTCACTGCAAAAGTGATATTTTGAGTTATAATTAAACTAATGATGTATAAGTGAACTTAACTTAATTCTTATGATCAAGCTCGAAAGGATATAGTTTTTGCCTAGCTGAGGCGTTGGGCCTAGCGACAGTGACGTCATATGTATCATTAATAAGTAATGGAACTACCCTTGAACCTTCTTTTACCCATCTTGTTATATTCCTTGGTCCCAACGTATCATTTGGATTGAGATGCACACTTGGTTCATGTAAGAAGGTGGTTAGTATGTGAACGTTTGTACCTTCTTGTATTATATTAGTTGAACTCTCATATCAGTGGGTGTTGTCACTATCCTCACGATCATTGGGATGGTAAGAGATGCCTTGTTAGGAGAACGCTTAGAGAAATAAGGAAGAGTTTATGCAATATGGCGAGGAAGGAAAGATGAATTGGCCTACAGATAATGTGTGTTATGAAACTTGTTGGTTTGAATTGCTCATTTTGCATTGTTCTTACTTTTTATGTGTGTATTCTTTTACTTAAAGACAAGCAAATGTTCAGTTTGTGGGAGTTTGATGTGTATCAAAATACACACTATCTTACGTTCTTAAACCTACGTTTTGTTTCACTTTTATGGTCTATTTAATCTTGTTAGTTTGGTTTTATTTTTAGAGTATGGTACTACCGAAACTTCTATTTTTATTGTAGAATATTGATAGAAGAGTTGTGTTAATGATCGTGATAATTAGAAAATGTTTTGCACCTCTGGAATTTGATGTATAACAATTTGGAAGTGTTAAAGTGATTATTGGAGTAAAATTGGTGATTATAGATATATTTTGGTGAAGCACGGCCAATAGATGAAGTCTATATTCAAACACGGTCGTGTTCCAAGTTTGTTTCCTCACGAAGCATGGTTTGGCTTAGGCCATGTGATGGTGACACGGCTATGTCGACCACAAGAAGAAGCAAAAATGAAATTTCGAAGCACGGGTCAATTCCGATAGTGTCAGCTAGACACGACTGTGTCAAGTGTTTGAACTGTTTAATTTGAATCAGAGATTTATGGGGGATTGTTTGTTATTCTTCTCCCTTATAAATACTACATTTTCCACATCAGAAAATAACAATAGAGAAGAGAGGATTGCTTTCTTATGGTAAGGGAAACGACGCACGTTCAAACCCTAGAAGCAAATCTGAGACGAAGATGATTGATGTGCAACCATCCGCAACATTGGGATTGAGTCACGATCGTTGAGATCTTCATCGAAACTCTATTCTCAATGTTTATCAACTTTTTATTTTTTGCAGTGGATCTTGGATTGTCTCTTCTTATTGCTTTGTTTTCTATCATGATTGTAACATAGATCTCTTATGTGACAATGTATTTAAAATAATTCTCTGGGATTTTTGAGATTGGCCATGTTCTTCATATTTTCTTATCTTATTGATTTGGCCATGAATGAATTTATCTTATTTATATCATTGATATGATATGATATATTTTATGCCATTTTATACATTGAAATATCAATTATTGGAGTTATCTTTCTCTTTTGATATCATATGGTAGCATATTATAGGTTATATTATTCTCTTCTATATAACCTAAAGTATTCATGTCATGATTCGTAATAATGAATTATTCTCTTCTATTCAATGTTATGGTATGTTGAGTTATGATATAATGCAACATTAATTGGTGTAGGTATATTCTCATCTTGCCTACGTTAATTAATATTAGTTGATAGTTCATTCTCATCTAGCTATCATAATTTTTATATAACATTAGTTAAGTTTCACCTAATTACAATACACGTCAAAAGAATCTAGGAAGAGAAAATTAACGTCGTTGAAGAAATCCTAGGAATGAATCGAAATACATTGTCATACACCTTATTCCTGATTCAATCAAAACAGTCCAATCTTTTTATATTATCTCTGTCATTTTAGTTATCGCTATTCTACATTCAATTACAAACATCCTCTCTCTATCATATTCGGTTACATCTTAAGTGATTGACACAAAATCTATTAAATATATCCGTCTCCTGTGGGATCGGCTCGGCTTGCCACTACTACATATTTTTACTAATTTTGTTACAAGTGGTGTCTCAGGATTTAACTTTGAACGGCTTGCGATGGATAGTAAAATTTAATTTTACGATACTTAATATGAATAGTAAATTATCGTACGTTATAATTTATTTTACGGGGTTAAAAGACTTAATTGGCGATATAATAGAGAAAAAATACATAAAATGGATAAAATATTACCCTAATATGTAAATTAGGGAAAATACGGTCCTAACACTAAAATACCTTATTTATACGAAAATGACCTAAACCTAATTTTGACACTTATTTCTTTATGTCAATTTCTAGTCCATCTAAATTAAATTAGTTATGCACTAATTATCCACTAAATATCCATTACCCACGAGCGAATACCTACAAATTAGGCACTTAAACTATTATAATTAATTTAGTTTTTTATAAATACAACCTCTCTTCTCCTTGAAAATTTCCTACAAAAAAAACACTCCTTACCATGCAAGATTAGAGTTAAACAAGTGAATAGAAAAAGGAGAAGCTTGAGGAGAAAAAGAGACGCTAGGTAGTAAGACGAATAGGATAAGGATCCATCATCGTTATTAAGAGAAGGTGATCATCTTGATTAGAAACTTCATTAAAAATTATACACTCTTTGATATATTTTAATATTAAGATATGTTAAATTCTCACATGTCTAGTTTCTATTGAAGTTAATAAATCATGATTCGCAATTGTAAATCTTAAGATATAAATCAAAATGTGCCGATATATCAATCTATAAAAAACTGGTTTCAAGGATGACTTTTTTGGCTTGATATGGAATCATATAGTAGGTTTTAGAAGACAAGCGTTACATCACTGGATAGATATGAAACTCTAGTTTTAAGAACAATTTACAAATAATTATTTCGAGTTATATGTAGAGAATTATGAGTTAATTAATGAAATAAAGTCAAACTATCTAAACTAGTAAAAAATATAAACTTGAACTAATTAAGTGCTATTAGGTAAAGTTTTATGATAAAAACTTTAATTCATTGGAAAAATTATGAAGTTTAGTTTATGTTGAATTTTATGGAATAATTTTTGGAGTTGTATATCAGAAGTTATAGATTAAAATACATCCAAAGGTCATTTTGGAAAGAATCTAAGACACCTATTTCAAAGGCCGAGAAGCTGGTTCCAGAGACCGGGATACCCGTTTCAGAGGTCGGGACTCCTGTTTCAGTTGTCGAGATACTGTCTTATAATCTTCTGAACGGAGAATGATCGTTTTGACCCCAAAATAACTCAAAATATTCATAAATACCTCTAATGATTCCATATATAAAAATCATCATCATTGACAATCAAAATAAGTATCAAAGGCTTATATAAAGATTAGGATCACCTCATAATATTAATATGATAGTTTTTCAAGAAATACGAACAAATATATTTCACTCCGTAACGCGAGTCAGAATTCACAAGAAAATATATTAATATGTGAATCTAATATGTTATAGGAGTTGGAGATGCTGCTTAGTTACATTTTAGAAATAGTCGAGCCCGCGTGTGTGGAAAGCGATGTAAGAAAGTAACATTTAGATTTATTTTGTGTGACGATACTTATCATTATAACGTGAGTATAATAATATACATTGTAATTTTTTAACGTAGTCACTAAATATAGTTAACGTAAAATATAGACTGCAAATACTGTGTGTCATGATAAGATGATGTGTGTGTTTGTGTTATCCTTGATTATTGGTATAAAGAGGATGAGTGAATAAAAGAAGTGTAAATCCATAATTTGTGAGATAACTCCATGGTATAAAACAAAAAGAGCATTGTGTCTGTCGTTTGTGTTATACAATGATTTGCTGGTAATATTCTTTTATCGACCTTATGAGATCGTTTTGGTATGAGAAAACCTCACTGCAGCAGACCATGTGATCTGGTTTGACTGATCCCTTTTCGCGGATGTCCCTTTAACTAAAGTTTAATAAATCTTGATAAGTTGAAATTGCCTCGTCAAGGGCATAGTTATAACATTGAAAGTATCTATTATCTGTTTTTATTGTATTTTTGAGATGATAATTGTGAATGTCGGATTGTGTAATAGTTCAGAGTGTTGGAACAAAGGATCTAAGTGATCATTTCTTGTTTTTCTTTTATTACATTTTTCTCTCGTATAACCCCTGATAAGGAGGTCAATATGTTATTGAGATCGTATGGCTCACGATTACTATTTTCTGTGTTTTTCTCTTCTTTGTGTTTTCTAAAGTCAGAGACGACGGACATGTATGATATAAATTATGGTGCTAATATTCATCTACTGTATTATAATTATGAACTAAGTAAAATATATAATAAATGAGAAATTTTACTTTGAATTAGATAACATTATTGGTTTATGTCTAAGTGGATTTTATTTATTTCTGTACCTAAATTGGTTAAGTATTTTTTGCCTATCTGTGATGTTGGGACTCAACGACAGTGACGTCATTTATAATATTATGTATTAATGAGGCGTTACAACTACACAATAAAAATTATCATCAGTGTTTGACGAAAAGTTTATAAAAAAAATATTGTTTGATCGTTACTCAATACAGATCACTTAACGTTCACATTAGTATTTGTGTACAGTCAAATTGTTGTACTTTATAAGAGATGGAGGGAAAAATATTTTTATAAGTAATTACTTTTTCCAATATATAAAATAATCATTTTATATGTTTATCTATGACAAAGCTTAATTTAAACATGTTAATAATATATAAGTATATATATGAAATCAATATATGAGAAATGACAAATACATGTAGGTATTCCATAGAGACAATCTAGTGGATGACTAAGTGAAGAATTGGATCTCTATAAAAATACTATAGCATTGTATTATAGCTAAGGGTAGGGATAGGGGACTTCTACAAATAGTCTAATTACAAGACAATAGCTTGACTTAGGTTTCATTAGAATTACCAAATAGTGTCACGTTTTGATCGTATTTACCATTTGATATACTCAAACATATTAATGAAAAGTGATTACAACCTAGGGACAGAGCACACTCAAAAAATTTAATTTATCAATTCGTCCTAGAAAAATATCACATCCCCTATTTACCTTCCCCTTTAATATGTATAAAGAAACCCTGATTTATTTTTCTTACGTCTCTTCTCCACCGGTCAATCTCCCTTTCACTAGCATCTCCTGTTGGGCTCACTTCCTATGTGGAGGAAGCCCAAAGTCCAAAGCCCAATGGAGAGCCTTAAGGATGAAAAATTCAGATGGTATTTAGGTTACAAATACATAGCAAATACGCAGTAGCCAAGGTTGAAAAGACAGCAGCCGTAGAAGAGAGTAGGAGAAGAGAAATCTGCCACTCAAACACAAAAAACACAACCACTGTAAAATCGCATTTGTTGATTCGTTCATTGTTGAATCGGACTGAAATTTTGTTAGCAGGTTTTGGACATCCAGTTATTCATTCTGAACGGTTGATCGGCAAGACGAGGTCTGAGGTGTGAGTTATTTACTCGACAGTGTCTCAGGTTTTTGAGGTTGTTTATCTTCTTGTTTTTGTATTTGTAAGCCTTGTTGCTTTGTTGTTTTGACTGGTTGTTTGCACGTTTGTGTGCACTTGATTGTGCATATTTTGTACTATGATTTGATCATAGTGGAGCTGGTTCATTGGTCTTGACGACCCGTGATATTTACCCTTGATTTTGAGGGGTTTTCCACTTTAAAAATCTTGGTGTTTGTGTCATTATTCTTTTGCCATATATTTGTTGAGTTGCTCCTATCAGGTTCTTACAAGTGGGGGATTGAGTCTGCTACCTCATATTCCCAACATCTCCTTCCCTCCATGGCCATCTTCATCCTGTTTTTTTCTCCTTCAGCCTCCATCACCATCTCCTTCCTTCTCATTGACATCATATCTCATCACTATCATCCCCCTCATCTATCCACCTCTCGTATGGAGTTTCAACACCATCACTTTCCACTTTTCACCACCACCACCCAATCCTTATGGTCATGGCGACGAGGATATTGATGACGAGAAAGAAGAGGTGGTAGAGACGATGGAAAACCATTAGTAGGTTAATACATAAATAGAAATCAAAACTGAAAACATGAACAGAATGGTATGAACAACAAATCAAAAACAATATGGAGTCGAGGTAAGGGTATCCCTATGTCTTTAAGATGCTAATGCCCCGCACTAGTGTTCGGATTGTTGGTGGCCACTTCCTAAGATACAACGACTATATCTCTTCGGCGCAGCACTATGACATAGAGAAACGATGTACTGATTCTGGGCCTCGAACTCTCTCGGCAAGACACTAGACTGGATTGGTGTTTTGATGCATACTAGAAAGACAATAAGAGAGAATAGAAGAATAAAGACGAGGGAAATGGAAAATGGAATGCGTTCTGCAGTGCCAAAGCATATGTATATATAGGCAACTAGGGAGATGACAGCGTGACACGTGTCATGTTGTGACTGAACAACAAGTCTAACCGATTATTGACTAGGCAAACCGCCACCAATGTTCAGATTCTCCTAACACAATCATAAAAAATATAAAATAAAATTTTAATAAAATAATTATTTTATGAGTAGACCCGCATGCACGTGTGTGTTTGGGCTTCACCTAGGCTCTTCCCTTCACACAAAATTGGATACCCCTTGAGATCCCAACCCAATTTTCATTCATTCTTCTTATAAAGGTACATCATATCATATAAGAATTCCAATGTGGTTTCATACCACATGGATATCCTCCTCACATGAGTTATTTTAGGCATTGATTTCTCATTCATCCAAAATCGGTTTTGAGAATTTTAACGTATTATGATCATCTATTTGAAACTTTGCGAACGAGCCCAACATCGTCCCAATCCGATGATCGAAGGTAGCTCAAAACACGGTCAAATCGGACCAATTTCCAACAAACACTACATAAAAGGACGGATCTCATTGACGATCTCAACAAAGACAAAGAAGAAGCGACAAGATGTTACCTACATTAATACGAAGAAGATACTAAGCCATAAGAAAGGCACACTGTTTCTCATTTCAGACGCACTACGACATTGGTATAGGTTATTAAATACTCCCTCAGTCCAATTAATTTTGTAATGTTTTGACTTTGTACGCGTATCGATGTAAAGTTTGATACGTATATAAGGACGATTAAACTTTGTTTTTTTTATAAATTTATTGTGAAACATTATTGTAAGTTACGTATTTCAATTTAATACATATTACGAAATGATTAGACGTAATTTGATATTAAAACAAGACTTATATTCATGAGCATAAAATAAATATATGTTGTAAAATATGTGGGACAGAGAGAATAAGTCATATAGCATCAAATGATTATTATAAGTGACGAATAATATTTATTATTGGTAATTCTTTCAAACGAAAATTACAATTATGATCGTCGATTAGATTCTAGTTTCAAACCGACTAAACCATTTTTCCCAATCTAGGCTTGTTTTTCCCAATATCATCCACTAATCAACATTGAATCCAAAAGCATCTGGATTAAGACCACATGATGTTCTGGTCCAAAATCATTATTCCAATACAGGAGTATGTCAATGGAATGTCTGAACTGCAACCAAATACTAGCATGGACTGTCCCGTATATCCCAAAGCCCAATAACATAACGATGCCCCATGGGCCCATTTTAGCTCATAATTTAACTCAGCACACAAATCAGCCCACACGAAAATTCCGCGTCCATCGCCGAGCTTTGACCACGTGTCAAAGCTCGGCGATGGACGCGGAAAACAGACCACGCAAATCCACATCTTGTCCTCTTCAAACGGCTCTCCAAATAAAAAACATGCATCATCAACATCAACCACGTGTCAAAACCTCTATGCTTGCATCACACTACACACATCATGCAGGGACTCGATTTCAACTAGTATAAAACGCCCTCATTCTACGATGAATGAAATCATCATCGAACAAGTTCTCTAATCTTTCTGTTGTAAAGAACACCAAAGCTAATCAAGCATTCCACATGGATTCCGAGAAGGCTAGTTATCATGCCGGCGAGGCCAAGGGCCAAGCCCAGGTTCATCACAACATTCTTATCTCATTTCAAATATGAATGATCAAGATTTGATATGATTCTAGCATAGTGTTAATCATGTGACGACATACACAGTTATGAATTTATGTTTTAGGATGTAATGTTTGCGTGTGATTGTGATTTGTGATGTTGTTTAATAGGAAAAGGCTAGCAACCTGATGGACAAGGCTAGCAATGCTGCCCAATCCGCCAAGGAGTCATGCCAAGAGGTACATTTCGCTTCTTTATACTCTTAATCATCGATGTACATTTCCCAAAAGAATTCCGATTTTTGATGATATATTTGCTGATCCATGTTTGTGTAGGCTGGGGCTCAGCTGCAGGCTAAGGCACACGGAGCCGCGGAGGCCGTCAAGGAGGCCACCGGGATGAACAAGAATAACTAGATCTACATCTACAATAATACCCGCCTGCAAGCTCAGCCGCGTCTTGTCCTCTTGAGCTTGCAGAGGAGATCATGCTATACTAGTTTTCATTTTTGTACGGTTTGTTTTGTTGATTTCGATTTTGTTTCCCTAAAGTTCCATGTTCTGTGAACGAGATAAAGAGCTGATGTCTCTGTAGTTTGTTATACTCCTATAAATGAAAGTTTCCCAGTTTCTTTATTTTGGTTTCTCTCAAAGAGCAAATCCAATGAACATGTTATTGTTAAATTATAACAATTGTTCTATAAGTAGTTAATTGTTCGACGCATATGGTTTTTACTTGGCAAATTTTTCCTATGCCAAACTTGATGTCAAATTAATTTGACAATAAAAATAGTAATTGCAATTTTTTAGTATAACAACTTTGGACAAAAACAAAGAAGAAGAAAAAACAAAAATTCAATCACACACATGTGGTGCTTTCATAATCATTCATTTGTAGATAATGTCATGTGGCATGCCCATCGCAAGACGCTCAAATTAGAATATTTTTATGTTTATTTATACACTAGACGTATTCTAATTAATTGTAATAGTAATACTAAGGATCGAACACACAAAGACGATTGGTGTAATATTTTGACTTATAATGAATAGTAGTAAGTTTGAGGGGGGTTGTTTTTTACTAATTAAACTAATTGAATAGCTAAAATTAGACTATTATAATATAAACTTGTAGAGAATGCAAACTAATGTGTTTTTTTATATGATAAAAAAGTAGGAAGGTTTATCAATTATGTTCTATCTTTTTAAGATCAATCATGGATGACTATCATATAGTTTTATTATTTTAGAAAGGTTTGGCTGTAATACTTTTGAGAATAACATATTACATTTGCTAAAATATTAACTACAAATGAACTTGTATAATTAATCTAACCTATTCATTCCTAACATACCCATGAGCTCGTATATGTTAAAAATAAATAAATTGATTCAAAACAAGAGAATAAACCAAACATTAACATTAATAGCAATGAGCTTAAACTATAATGTTCACATGCAATTAATCATAACATAATGACAATGAGTTTAAATCATGAACCGTTACTTGCTACAAACTTAATCACTTAACGTGATTAATAGCTAGATTATAATATCATTAGATGATCAAACTAATTGATTTCATAACATGTCATTGGTTAAAGTCAGGTTTCATGCATCAATCAACATATATGAAACTGATTTGGATGATCTATTTCATCTCATGATCCAATATAGGTAGAATTTCATTAACCTATCCCTACAAAGTGACTCCTCACTCATGGTCGTCATCATCATCACATACATCATATTAACATGCTTCATCATCACTGAAAAATAAGATTAACAGAGATATGATAACAATACAACGCTAAATAATGAAGATCCGATGACTAAATGATGATATCGACAAGAGAACGAGGGTTCGAATCGCACATCAATTGGCTTGAGATAGAAGAAATTCCTATTAAAGAAAAGAGCTTACTTGACCCTAGTGCCTAATAGCTCCCCTAACTATCACAGGCTTAGGTGCTCTCATCGCTAACACAAGAATGAGAAAGTGCGAAAGGAAGGTTCTGCAAGAAAGAAGTTCAACCAGTATTTATTGCGTAACCTGGGCGCCTTTCGTTAGATAGTAAAAGACTTGATAGATACTCAATTCAAATCTTTTTCCACCAAGAACGTTTTCTCAAACTCTTTGATCCAAAAATTTGGAGTCTGATACTTTCACCACTGAGTTCAAAAAGAAATCCATATTTCAAATTCACGATCAAGGGTGTCCTATTTTTTTTTTTTTTTGTAGTATCGATCCTTCTATATCATCTTAACAATCGAGATATGGTCGAAAGAAAAAAATAACTATTTGATAGGCCTTCTTCCTATATCTATGAATTCCATTTCAATTAGAGGCAGAAATGATACGTTGGAAGAATCCTTTTGGTCTTTCCATATGAATAGGCTGATTGTTTCGTTCCTCTCTCTTCGAAATCGAAAAGGAAAAAAGAGTTGTTTCCTATATCCCCTCGAACCAGTCGTTGATACCAAATATAAAGATTTACTTTACGTCTTTGAGAACGCGGGGTAAACACTATATGTTCTCGACGATAATCCTTATATTGATTTAGCGAAAAAAATAGGTTCTATCTAAATTGACTAAATATGTTTCACTTTCCCATGCGATTTCTCATTTTTTTTTGACTTAATAGTTACAGGGTGGATCTTTTGTTTTGTCTTAGATTCCGAATAAACAAGAGTAAATAATAAAAGATATTAGGTCAAAAGCCACCTAATATAGGTCAAAAACCACCTGATATAGGTCAAAAGCCACCTGATATAGGTCAAAAGCCACCTAATATAGGTCAAATGGAACCTTATGTAGGTCTGAACCTATATTTGCTCAATGGATACAATCAGCTCATGGGAAAACTTCATATGACTTCGATGTATTTTTATCGTCAACGAGCAACCCTGCAGTCAATGCAGGTCGAAATATATGGTATCTGCTTTGATTCATGCAGCTACTATGGTAACAGCTGGCGTTTTCATGATAGCAAGGTGTTCTCCTTTATTTGAATCTCATAAAGCCGCGGTCTTTGAAAAATCTATCTTGTATCCGGAACTGCGCGAGCCCGACATCATTCTTTTCAAAATTACCCTTGTAATACAACGGGTGAGGCTGAGACTTTAAATAACGCTCTGATTTAATCACGTCTTTCAGTACTCGGACTGAAGTCAAGAAACCCTATACTTAGGTCCGACCTCCACAAGCAAAGAAATCATAGGAATCTAACGTAGGGCTTGTGTGGAATGAACGAACGAAAGCTCTGAAAAAAAAGACCTAAAACTCCTTTTTTCTCCTAAAAATACATGGGTATTTATAGAAAACCCGAAAGAAGTTCCAATTTGAAATAAAAACAAATCGATCTGATATATTGACCTCTGTAACGATCGTTACGGGCCTCTTGTAACGGCTACACAGTTTTAAAACTCTAAAAAAACATGCTATAGGGTCGTAACGACAATTACACATAAATATAATGGTCGTTGTATAGGTTAGAACCCAGGAATGGTCTCCAAAGGTTGTAATGATCGTTAGATGGGTCAGTCTTGGTTGTTGCAGATAAAACACATCCATTTGACGTCGAAATATCACCAAATGACCACGAACAGATCCATAAATGATCAACGCATTAAATCATCGTCTTGAATCAACAAAAGCAGTTTCAAATCACATCCAAGATCTCGCTCAAAGCTTCATCTTCACATCATCATTTGTAATGACCTTCCATAATCAACTCAGTGATTCATTCATATCTTAACATGATCAAATCTGCCACAAAAAAAAAAAAAAACAGCAGTATCTAATTCCAAAGATATAAACTAAACTAGAAACGCAATATAAAAGGCTCAAACAAAATAAAATAATAGGTTTATATCAACAAATCATGTGTGTTTACACACATATCAAACTCCCCCAAGGTAAACCTTTGTTTTTCAAAAGAAAATCCTGAAGGATTTCCCTTGGTCAACCGAATAGCCCGCAAACGCGGAGGAGCTTTCGCTGACGGGCTCACCACCACAAGGTAGCTTGGCACTCAATGGGTTTTGATCCCTTGACCTCTCCCCACATTGGAGAAGTTTGGCTGAGTCACTTACCATATGGGGTGGGGTGATCCTCCCGAGATAAACCTTTATTTGTCTCTAATAAAAGCTAAAAAACAAAATAAAAATTCAACTTAAAAGTGAAAAAAAAAGGAATATGAAAACTTCCATAGCTCAAACATTAACGTAATCAAAAAGTCAAAAATTAATTACAGTAAGCACATATCGAAGGAACATTCATCACAAAAGTTGCCCCTTATATCTATTCACACCATATAAATTACCTCTCAAATCATCCCTCCTCATGGTCCTTCACACCTTGCAAATATTGACGAGATGTAGGAAGACCAAATATTTCTCAAATTCATTTTTATAATTCAATATTTCACCCCCTTACTTTCTTTACGGTCAGAAATGCATCCTACGTGGGTCATTTTTAAAGCCATCATGGTCTCAAAGGAAGTTTAAATATCCTATCAGGTATGTATTTTTTTTTTTCTAATCTCATCTTATTGAATACCATGTCCCTTGTACCTATAGATGATAATTTTGATTACCGAGATAAAGGATATGGTATCTTATAATTTTTTGCTTGTTTTGAATTGCTTTGACAATTTTTCTCTTTTTTTAATTTTCCCTTTTTCATTTCATTGATGGGTAGGTTTAGAACATTCTCCAATAACAAATAATAGCATAAGGATCACCATGAAAGCTGGATTTTTTATAAACAAAAATGTTTTTTTTTTCCCAAAAACTCACACCATACCCTCTACAATCGGTGGATAAGTGAGAAGATGGCATAAAATGGGAACATGAAGGTTTTTTTCTTTTTTCTCTTAAATGTTTATTTACGTTCAAGTCATCACTAAAGCGTTATCTATACATGAAAGGGTTATATCATAGGAAATTAATAAAACGGTGTTACTAAAGATCCATGGTTCCTTAGAAATGATATTCAAATTACATGTACTAGTGCAACAATTATCAAGGCACAAATCATCATATTACATTGCTTAAGTCATGGATTTAAAAACAAAACACAATTATTTTTTTTTGTATTTTTATATCTTTTTTTTTCATGTACTCGAGACACTATTCTTTTAAATTTTTTCAGCAAATTAATAAAAATAAGCGAAAACTAAAAAGTAGACTAACTAATCCCTCTCTCAAGGTAGAACTATACATTGTCCTCAATGTAAATAGAAATGAAGTGCAAAGGACAAGATATACCTGTGAAGTTCAAGAACAGGGTGGAAAATGTCATTGGGACACATGCCAGTTGTAAATCGTCCTCACTATATCATCCACCAGTCCAGCCTGAAACTCGAATTATTTTTTGATGATATCGATCGTGTAATTCTTCCATTCAACCTGTTGTTCAACCGCTCAAGCGCCCCCTTGATGTTCCACTACTTCTCCTTTATTTGTTGCACCTTTTAATTAAGAGCAATGAAACTACACGAAGGTGGTGGAGGTGGTGGAAGTTATGGATGTGCAGGGTTCACAACACGGTCCTAGTTTTTGTTTTCCATCCAACGTTCTACTCTATCCACATGAACATCTCTTCCTTGTTGTTGAACAATTGCTATTAAAATGACATTTCTATCTAAACAAAACTCCAATTGCACAAATATTAATAGAACACTATCTCTTTCACACCCAATATGAAATAAATAATCATGAAAGTGGCTACAAGAAAAGAAAATCATGCATATATAAGCATAGATGAATAAAAAAAATAAAGTACTAACAATTGAAATTTCATTTTCATAAGAATAAGATATTTAGTGAGTAGTTATCTATTGCGACAACCAACCTAAATAATAAAAGCTAGCAATTTTCTTCATTGATTGAATTAAAGTTAGTTTGTTGGATTTTATTTAGTTTGTTAATGTCTTATGAGTCTTAAAATACTCTAACTTTGATTCCATGAATTAATTAAGGTGAATTTTAATTTGCAGGATATGTGAGTTGAGTTGATTATTTTTAATTTAATTCTATCGATTTTTATAACTTGATGAAGAATTTCTTTTAATTCACACATTTTTAATTGATGATGATTTCTTTTCAATTAATTTAAATAATCACCTATAGATTTTCTCAAGTTTCAATTAATTAATCTAAAATTTCTAATTAATTTATGTATTTTAATTAATTTTAATTAGTTTCAAGGATAAGAATTACAAAAAACTCCCCAGGGTATATATTTTACAAAATAATTCTCAATTCATACAACCCAGTAAAATATTTCCAATTTCATATAACTCTCATCTCCTTCCCCAAACTTCTTTAATTTTCGTATCGCACCACCACCACCATCATCGACCTCGATCTTGTCCCTTCCTTCTCCACCAATGTTTGATCAAAGAATCGAATCATCGATCGAAGTAACAACAATGGAGCTCTAATTTGATTACCAAATTTTAATTTTTAATTGAGGAAGTGTGGGATTCTGTGCCTGTGGTGATGGGTGGCTTGAACAGTGAAGGGACGGGGTGGGGTACAATGAGGTTGGATTGATCGTTTGAATAAGGAGACGAAACCATTCATGGTGGCTTAGGGAGAGCTGTCGGAAGCATGTGAGGGACGACTAAACTAATGATTTTGTGAATGTGTAAACGATCACCAATTTTAAGCAGTTTTTCGAAGAAAATTGAACTGGCACACTGTTTGATTTGTTCTGACATATTGTTTCAAAACAGTGCACTAGTTATGAGAAATACTTTGTTAGTTCTAAAATAAGGGCACCAGTTGTGAGAAACAATGCGCCAATTCAAAAATCACAAACAACGCACCAGTTATGAGAAACAATGCACCAGTTTAAAAATCACAAACTGGGCGATTGTTTAATCTAAAATTATTTTGATTGAATTCATGCATGTATTCATGGATAAATCAATCTAATGTCAGTTTTCTTTTAAAAATTCGAACAAAAAAACCCTAGTTTGGATTGAAAATAGTGTGTCTCATGTGATTATTGAGTTGAATCAAATTTGATTCTCGATTTGGATTTAAGAGATGATTTGAGTTGACTTTCGACAGTACGCCCTTGTGTGGAGTTGTGGGTTTTTGGTGGTTTTGATTTGATAACTGAAATTATATTGGATGTAAATTATTTTTCTAGATTATATCGATTGGGAATTCTTTTAATTTTTTTGTAGTCTTTGGGAATATTCCCTAAGAATTAATAATCTTGAATTATTTAATTTTTGTGAGAAGGAAATCCGAATAGAATAATACAAAACTGAACTAAATATAATAAACAAAATGAGTTTCGTATATCGATTCAAACACTGGAAATAAAAAATAACTCGAATTAGAAATGTAAATGACTCAAAAGAATGGATTTGGAACAGAAAATGAAATACATACATAGACACATGATAGGAATGTGCAATCCTCCAATGGTATAGAAATTGATGTAAATAAAACTGTGATATATTAGTCATAATATAGTTAGTGTGTTTAGGCTAGAAGTCAAATAGGTAGTTGTAGTCTAGGGTGGATGCTCGAGAGCAGACGGCTGCCAATTTTGAAGATCAGATGAGCCACCAGATGCAGACTCCTATAAAGGACTTTGGCTAAACACCTAAGCTATTGATGAGCAACAAAAGAACATCAAAGGCTTCAGGATCTAGGATTAAGCTTGCAAACAAGGACCAACACAGAATGCATCAATGTGCAGCACATCTGTATGCATATGAGGTTGTAGTAGGGACTGGTGCAGACAAGGTCTCATAATTCAGCATACAGACTAAGGTGCAGCAGACTGGGTACAGTAGAGATGGTTGCTGATGGTGGGATCAGAGGTCTGGAGTTAGTTAAACGAAGTTTTGAGTTAAAGCAACAACGACACAATTTCTAGAGTTAGTGGACTGCGAGCATCAGAAAGAAGATGGTGACGGACACGAGTGACAAAGTGTCATGTCAGAAATAGTACTTTGTTGCATGGGTTCGTTTCCTCAGCCCATCAAAGGAAACCGGTGAAGTTCATTGAAGTAAGGTTGTTGAACAAGGATTGATAGGCAAGAGTGCAATGCAATCAAC
>LIEC01007696.1:0-31548 GCA_001925005.1 Drosera capensis
GTTCCACAGCTTGTTGAACTGTGTCATGGGTAAGTTGTTGATTAATTTTACATTGTTTGAGATCACTTCTAAGTTCTATATCAGATTATAAGGTATTGCACCACTTCAAAACGTAGCTAGTTGCATTTTGGCTGTGGAAATTCTATTATTTGTAGCCCTTGTGCAAATACATGCATAAATCAGCAACAAGGCATGCAAGATATGACCATGGTTATTGACTGAGATGACTCTGCATTCAGTTTTAGTGATTCTTGAAAGTTCATTGTCTTTCTGGTCAAGTTTTTGGCCAGCCATGCTAGTGAGGACAGCAGTTAGAAAGTTAAAGTGTTGTGAAACTTAATCATTTGCTTGTTTTCTTGGTTTAGTAGTTGGAAAAAACCTACTTTGAAGCATCAACATCCTTCTAAACGACTACCTTAAAGGTCCTAGACCATATTTTCATTTTTTTTAGAAAAAAGGTCCTAGACCTTAACCCTGATTCTACCTAGGTGCTTTAATTATATGTTCTTTAATCTAGCTAAAAAATGCCCTATATGATCAAAGCTGTTAAGTCAAGTTGTAATGTCCCTTGAAAAAATCGGGGATGGAGGAACACTAGTCTAACAGGTAGAGATGAGGAGAGGAGAGGTGAGGAGGAACACTGTTAAGCCAAGATGAGAATCTGATGAAGAGATGAGATCCCGTAAGTGTAAAGATGAAAAGAAATACAGACAGGTGAGGAGAGAGGGGAAGGAATGTGGCTGCAATTGGAACGAGCTGGAGAAAGATGACCATGAAACAAGGTTGCTCTTATTCAGATCATGCTTTCTGAGTATATTAATCATCTTAATTCCGGTAATATTTGTGCTTAGTTTCCGGCATGGTTTCTGTCTTGTTAACCGTAGAATTTTTATGGACAGTTCCACCTTTATCCATGATTTTTTATGCTTGAAGTTCTCATTTTGCAGGTTAATGTATATGTGGAGATCCATGAACCAACTCCACGATGTTCAGAACCAAATTGTACAGCAAGTCCGTGGTCTTGTCAACAGGTCATCAAAGGGAGATTCAACCTCGGAACTTCACAGGCAAGCGACCCGTGACCTTGAGTCTGCCGTGTCTGCGTGGCACTCGAGTTTCTGTCGGTTGGTTAAGTACCAAAGGGACTTCATTTGTTCTCTTCAAGGCTGGTACAAGTTGACTCTTTTCCCTGTTGATAGAGTCTCAAACACCACAAGAGACCCCTCCAATGCATTTTCATTCTTGGATGAGTGGAAGCTTGCCCTTGATCGTCTTCCAGATACTGTTGCCTCTGAAGCCATCAAGAGCTTTGTGAATGTCGTCCATTCTATATCCATGAAGCAGACAGAGGAGATAAAGGTCAAAAAGAGAACAGAAACAGTAGCTAGGGAGCTGGAGAAAAAAGCTTCAGCTCTTAGAAGCATAGAGAAGAAGTACTATCACTCCTATTCAATGGTTGGTCTAGGTGTCCCTGATTCCAGGCCTGACAGCGGGCATATGTTGGATACACGGGACCCTCTAACCGAGAAGAAAACTGAACTGGCTGGATGTCAGAGGCGGGTGGAAGATGAAATGATGGAGCATGCCAAAGCAGTGGAGGTAACGAGAGCAATGACATTAAACAATATACAGACGGGGTTGCCTGGTGTTTTTCAGGCAATGACTAGCTTTTCCTCCTTATTTGCCGAAGCTTTGGAGACGGTATGCACACGTTCATATGCCATGAAGTAAGTCTTTGGACTCAATATATAAGATATTCTTCTGTTTTGTTTTTTTACACTTCAGTCACTGGGATATTGCTCTGGCGGATAATTAGAAAGAGCTGGGAGTATTTTCGGCTGTGTTGTCCTGTTCACGTTTTGGGCTGTCCTGTTAGGGCCGCCATCATTTTTTTTGATGTTGTAGATATATAAGCTGAATATCAAAATCTTGTCTATGTTTCCATAAGCTGTATTTTGTATAGGTAAACATGGTTGTAACCCATTGTTTTGGGAGGTTTCGCATATTTATAGAGGAATAAATAGTAGACCGTGTCTACTGTTGCAGGATTTGCCATCCATGCCTACCTTGATGCTTTTTCATTCCCAAATATGATTTGCAATTTTTTATGTCTAAAGACCATAGATGATGTTGAATAGCCCAGCACACGCTGTGTCCATCCGTTTGGGCCGATACATGCTGACTAGTTCAGGCAGCCGCCCATCCAGAAGTTATATGGGCCTGGTGTGATAACGCTTGGGAGCGGTATGTATCCGGCTGCTAATTTGGGCCTGATCAGTCCATCATGTGATAGCAGCCACAGTGATGATCGCACATGAATGGAGATGTGTGGATCAAGGTTCTATGACTTTCCAATCACAAAAAATACTCAAGAAGACGGGGATGAATTAAGGATTTAAGTTGGTTCAATTTTTCTCAATAATTATGCAAAAATTATGATAAATTGATTCTTTATAATGAACTAGTTCTTTGTGTTATACAGATTTCAGCTTGCTTTGTAAATCGATCAGTGATTGAACAGCAAAGTGATGCCATTTTAATATTTTTGATACTTCTATCAACGTCTTCTGTCTATATATCACACATTATAAGACTCCACTTGTAATTTCACAAGACTCCACCTGTAATTTCACTATTGTGGACATTTACAAGTTTGTTTATTCTTCATCTACCCTTACGACTATGAAACACTTCTACAATAGACATATACCCTAGTGATTGCTATACAACCAATGCTAACTTTGGTACAGGGTTAATCCTTTGGGGTAAAGGCCCAATAAAAAAGCTCAACATCATTAAGTTAAAAAGCCTAAGAGAAAAGGACAAATGACACCTCATAGATGGCTAACTCCCACACATCATAAGGTGGTTAGCGACAAGTGTTCAACATGCAAAGGATGAAAAATATTTTCAAAATACCCTCATTTATTATCAAAAAAGTAAGATTCTCTAGATCCCAACTCAGTCATTGATCTTCATTTCTGGACTGAAACTAACTTAGACATCGGAGTCAATCCATCACACCTCAAGCCTGACTAACCGAACTTGTTGTTTCTGGTCCGTGTAGATTTCTGCGTCTAGATTAGGGCCCAAATCAAACAATCTAGCAACCCAACGCCTGGGCCTCCTCGCTCAGGCCCAACTTGCGAACTCAAGTTCGACTTCCCGAGTTCGGCACAAAAAATTGGGCGTCCATCGTGGGGTCCGGTCTAATGACGCGAAGTTGTCAGAATGTTCGAGATCATGCACAACAAGCCCGTAGCAATGACCAACAAAGGTCATCCCGACTCTACGCACCTCTAGCAGGTCGGGAGGACGAGGTGAGGGGACCTGGAGGAAATAAAGAAGCGATGACGATTGAGATATTCAACCAGATCAGATTTAAAATGAAAGAGCACACTACTGCAATCATGAGGACGATGAACTACCTCTTGAACCGAAGGTTGTCCCCGCCAACTCAGGTCCGGGCAGGACCTAGTGTTCTATCGTAGTTGATCCCACCACTTCGAGACCACCACAAGATGATACCTCAAACACCACCTAAACCGATACAAGGCTCTGCAAGAGGGACAAGAGGAGTTTACACACACTCAATCCCACTCGGGCACTTCTACGGAGGACCTTACGAGTCTCCTCAAGTAGAAGTCAACGGACAGTCGCTCTCGAGAGGAACCAAAATGGGCGGAGGCAACTTCGGACCCAACTCAGGAGCTGAAGAATAGGGTCGAGGAGCTCTTCAAAATGATCAAAGAGACTCCTCAAGACCCAAGAGTGAGGTTGGACTAAGGATAAAATCCCCATTTATCCCCGAGATAAATAGGGAGGTTACCAATGACAAATTCAAGATGCCTGCAACAAAGTCCTATAACGGAACGAGAGACCCCTTTGACCACATCTAGACTTTCTGGTCCTCGATGAACCTATGCGGAGCGTCGAACGATATCATCTGCTTGGCCTTTGAGACCTTGCTCAGGGGACTGGCTCGGGTGTGGTTAAATGGGCTTACCTCGGGATCCATCGTCTCATTTGAAGTCCATCGCCAAGTTTATAAAGAGTCGAAGGATCCATTTGACTTTTGAACACCTCTATGAGCTAAAGTAAAGACCGGACAAAAACCTGAGGAGCTACGTTAAGAAATTCAACTTTAAAGTTGTGCACGTCGAGAAGGCAGAGGACTCCGACATCTACCCAGCTCCGGTCAGGGGTTGAAGACTAGGAACATGGCATACGATTTGAGCTTGAAGCATCCTTGGACAGATACCACTCTGCTAGTAAAAATTAGTCAACATGTAGTTATTGAAGCCGAGATGATAATCCACGACTGATTCAGAGACCTGAAAAAAGAGGAGTCTAATTTAGGAGACCGGGGGTCTGTCCACTCCCAAATCAGGAAAAGGATTCCCTCCACCTGTTTGGAGGAGAAGAAGAAGGAGAAGAAAAGAAAGAAAGGGTTCCATCTATCGTTGCCACACTCCATTCAATACTTCCTGAGCTGAGTTGGTCATGGAAACTCGGGAAGAAAATCTCCTCCAGAAAGACCTGAAAAAGAAATTGCTCCCAAGGAGGCAATCGAGACACCTCCCAGTACTGTCTATATCATAAAGATCAAATTAGCCCCAAAGGTTGCCACATCGGCAGTTCAGACTCATTCCAAAGAGGGTCCCGAACAACTTCATCTCTGGAGGAGGACGAAGACAGCTTAGCCACCCCAAGTTGGGACTACGCCTTCTCCGAACTAGAAGATGATGGGAACATCCCTTTCCTTGGGGTGGAAGGCATCGCTAAGCTTGAATCATCTATGTCTTGAGGGATCCTCATAACCCAACATCTCCTATACAAAACAATATGCTCCTTAGAATGCTAACTTGTTCGAGAATCCATTGTTACCTTGGAATTAAGGATGGCGAGGTGTCGAGTTCATCAAAGGATGTCAAGTTCAGGAGCAAGGAGAAGATGAGAAAAGGGAAAGTGAAAAAAAAAGGGGGGGGGGGGGGGGGTGGACCATCCCCTTAAATAAGGGATAGGCCACCATCCTCTATGGGCTTTTGGCAGGAAAGCCCAAAGGGTTTTGATGAAAAACCAAAAGACCACCCACTCAGAGGCTAGCACGTCACCGAGCTAGCTGAACAGACCCCTGCGTTGATTGACGGGACACTTCGGCTCTGCCATCAATGGCTCCAGGTTTTGAAATCAGTTAGGATTGAACATTATTCACTCTTGAAAGGATAAGGCTCAACTCGGTCAATCCTCCAAAAATACCAAGTCAGTCAATCGAGCCCCCTAACTAAAGATCGAGACTCCAAAAGTTAAGGAATCAAAGGTTCAAAGGCCAAACTTTTGACCTCACTAGCCACCAGTAATATTTATTTTGTTTATCGGGATTTATTATTAGCAAACAAATCTTGAAAAATGAACTGCTTCAATCTGATCTATTTGTAGGATGCATGTGCCTTGATTTTGATAACATAAACAACATGTTGTTATAATCATCCGAAGTGATGAAGACCTTTTCGCAGTCATGCGATAGGGAGCTCGACAGTGGATATTGACAAACACATAGCCGAACTAGTATGCCCAAACAACTCAATTTTGGTGCATTAGATTTTGCATAAACTTACTACATTTTGCATAGGCGCCTAAAACTAGTGCGTCTAAAACAAATTAATTTCTATGCGCATAGTAGATTTTACATAGACGTACTATTACGCCTGAAACTAGTACGTTTGAAACAAACCAATTTTCACGTACTAGATTTTGCATTGACGTATTAGTATGCCTGAAAGTAGTACGTCTGAAACAAACAAATTTTCAAGTAATGGAACTAGTACGACATAAACAAGCCAATTTTGGCATACTAGATTTTGTTTAGACGTACGAGATTTTTCATAATACGTGTAAAGCAAACCAATTTTGATGTCCTACATTTTGTATAGATGTATTGGTTTTTCGTAGACGTATTAGTACGCCTAAAACAAATCAATTATGAAGTACTACATTTTGTATAGGCATATTAGATTTTGTAGAGACGTACTAGATTTTATAAAGATGTACTAGTACATCTGAAATAAAATCATTTTTAATATACTAGATTTTACATTGACGTACTAGTTTTGCATATGCTTACTAATTTTTTCATAATCATACTACCATTTATTTAGGCGTATTAGATTTTTTGAAGACTTATTAGTATTTCAACAATTTAGTGTAGGCGTGCTAGCTTTATAAAAATAGTACATCTTGTTCCAGTTTACGCTTGAAAACTATTATGTTTGAAACAAACTAATTTTAATGTACTAGATCTTGCATAGGCATATTAGGTTTTGCATAGATGTATTAACTTTTGTTTAAAAGTACTAAATGTTTTGAAGACGTATTACTATTTATCAATTTGATTAGACATACTAGTTTTTCAATTACATAGATATATTAGTTTAGACGTATTAATTTTTTAATATGCATAGACGTACTAGTTATTGTCTAGACGTACTAATTTTTCAATTTATATAATGTATTTTTTGTTTTGTCGTCCTTATCATCTCTCAGTCCTCTCATTCATTTAATTAATTCAACTCTACGATCACCACCAATTTAATTTCAAATATTACTTTGCAGCTGCTGCTCCAACAATCAAACCCATCCCATCAAAGACACACAGACCTATCTAAATATCTAGGATAAAGTCACCGCTTCACTCCAATTAATTGCTTGTATTTTTTTTAACCCCATAAAATGAGAAATCCAACCTTTTAAGGAGTACCCTATATTTGTTTAAAGTTTCATAATCTGAGCAGGGCAATCATTTGTACTTTTCATATAAACAATGGAAGCTTGTACTACCTGACAATAGATCACCAAAGTGTATCAAAAGAAAGTGTTGATTGACCTTTTATTTGGCGTCCATCGCGCGACACTGTTTTGTATCGCGAAATGAACTTCGGTTCTCAGTTTGGCTATATCTTGGCTAAACTTATCCCTCTCATGCAGTGTCTAGGTCTATATTATACTTACAAAATAAATGGTCGACACAGATAGTAAAATATTAGGCAATTCCCATCTACACATTCTCTTTTAACACACTTCAAAACTCCTTATATTGGCTTCCAAGTGATAAAGAAATAGTCAAGTGTGATTTGGTAATGTAATTTTAATTTCCACCAATCACAAATATTTCCCCCGTCTCAATAAAATTACATCTCTTATCGAGTAGTTCTTTGTTGTGGAATACATGGAATAAAACTCTAACAAATCATATAGATTTCAGAGAATCTGATATTTTTATCCTTTTTTAGAGTTGATTTTCGTACACAGGTATGAAGGCCCTGCCTTACCAACCACGATATAGAGGAGAGCCTTCTCTTCCTTTGCTCTTAGGATATATGGATTTCCATTTTTGAATTCCTCTGTCTCGAGTCAAGGTCCCTCCCGTTAGCCCAAAAAGCGTTAGGGAGAGCCATTCCTCGAAGACAGAGACAAGTGCAGCTGATCAAGGGCGCGATTAGGTCTTATCCTAATCGAGTAAGCCGTTTACCGATCTTGTAGCTGAACAAGGCCGCCATGCTTTTCATGGAATAAGGCCTACCACTTTCATGTTTGACAAAAATAACATTGAGAAAATTAATCTTGATAACTTCATTGAGATTCACAATTTAAATAGGAAGAAGCCTACCAAAGGAAGCATAAGGGAACTCGTAACAAAATAACCAACAAAAACAAAATCTTACGTCAAAATTCTCCTCCTCATTTCAAAACACAGAGAACTCATTCCACTTCTTTATGGAGAACCCCGACGAGTGAAACCCACATATTATTATTATGTGAAGAATAAGTAATTAAGTCAAGATATATCTTTATCTTGATTTAAGGATTCTGAGATCAGATCTTTGTGACGACCACGTTCAATCATACCTTTTGCTATCAGCAGCCAAAAGAGCGAAAAAATTGGATTTCATCAAGAAAACCAAACCAGAGAATTACAGCAGACAACTGCAATAGGAGAGGGCTCTTCAACAGATTCTGTAAATTGATTTCTACACAAACCTACCGACTTCCAGTGGCTGAACTGAGATCTGAACGTTGTTAGATCTTTGTGAGATTTGGTGAGCATATTTTTTTACTCATCAATTTTCGAATAGAAATTAATATTGCATCATTTAGAATTATGTGCGCCGAGGTATTGCCGTCCGAACAAGACTATTGGAATTTGTTCGTTTTTAGTTGATTTGCTCGTTGATTTGATTTGTTTGTCTACGATCGCTATTGCCTCTAGTACTATCTAGAGAGGACCTTGTGTACCCATTATTTCATTGATAGTGGAGCTTTGTGGTGGGTTTCGATCTCGTGGTTTTTCACCTCTCATTGTGGGATTTTCTACTTTAAAAATCGTGTCGTTGCATCTTTATTGTTCTCTGCTCTATTTTATTTTCTTCCTAATAGGCTAACACAAATGGCTGATGATTTATTCCTCATTGTTTTTGTGTCCTACCTCCCATCAAAGTGGTATCAAAGCCGAGGTTATTGCTTGATTTGACTTGTGTTGAGCAATGGAGACAAATACGAGTAGAATGATCACATTGAAATGGTTTGAATTATATCATGTGCGGAAAGGGAAGATGAAAGAGTTTCTCTGTGTGAAAGATTTTTATTTATCAGTGTTTTCTGAGGAGAAGCCTGAGGGTAAAACTGATGATGAGTGGAAGATTCTACATCGTCAGGTTTGTGGGTACATTAGACAGTGGGTTGATGATAATGTGGTGAATCATATTTGAGATGTGACAGACGCTCTTACCTTGTGGAATAAGCTTGAGTAGCTGTATGCTCGAAAAACCAAAAAAAATAAACTGTTTAAGATTAAACAATTGATGACATTGAGATATCGTGATGGCACCCTGTTGGCAGATCATTTGAATTCCTTTGTGGGAATTATGAATAAGTTGGCTACAATGAAGATAAAGTTTGATGATGAGGTTCAGGCTTTATGGCTGCTTGACACTCTACCTGACTCATGGGAGACTTTCCGAACTTCTTTGTCCAATTCTACTCCAGATTGTATGATTATCATGGATCTCGCCAAGAGTAGTATTCTGAATGAAGAGATGAGAAGAAAGACACAGGGAACTTCTTCGCATCAAGATGTCTTGGTCGTTAAGAACAGAGATATAAGCGATAGTCATGGTTCAAAGAACAGGGGTAAGAGCCGCAGTAAGAGGAAAGGTACATGTAATAAGTATGCGAATGCTGAATGTCATCATTGTCATTAGAAAGGTCATCTCGAGAAGATTCTATCATATTTTGAAGAGAGAGTTGAGTGAACAAGGTACAGAGAAGAAGAATGATACAGAAAAGAAAGATGATCGAGTTGTAATAGTTTCTGATCGTTTTTTGTTTGTGTTTGATGGGGATGTAGTTAACTTTATGTGTCATGAAACCAGCTAGGTGATTAATAGTGGTGCATCTATTCATGCTACTTCTCATAGAGATTTCTTCACTTTGTACAGGGCAGGTGACTATGCTCCTGTGAAGATGGGGAATAATGGTGACTACAAGGCATTGAGGATGTATGCCTAGACACCAGTAACGATGTGAGATTAGTTTTGCATGATGTCAGACATATTCCTGATATTCATCTGAATTTGATATCCATAGGTAAGCTGGATGATGAGGGATTTTGTAGCACCTTCTATGATGGCTGATTTTGCAACATAAGGTTCTATGGTTGTGGCTAAAAGCATTAAGCACTCTTCATTATACATCACACACGCAAAGCTTTTTGGTGACAGGATTATAGCATTTGGTGATGAAGAGAAAGCAGAATTATGATACAGACGACTCAGTCACATCAGTAAGAAAGGACTGTCAGTTTTGGGCAAGAAAAAACTCCTCACAGGTTTGAAAAATCTGACATTGAAGAAGTGTGCTCATTGTCTAGCAGGTAAGTAGAGCAGAGTTGCTTTCAAGAGTTCTCCTCCTTCTAGAAAGCCAGATATTCTTGATTTGGTTTATTCTGATGTTTGTGGTCCTATGAAGACAAGAACACTTGGTGGGTCGATTTATTTCGTTACCTTTATATATGACTGTTCAAGGAAAGTATGGGTTTATACCTTGAAGTCTAAAGATCAAGTATTGGATGTGTTTAAAGAATTTAATGTCGTATATTAGGTCTGAAGATTCAACCTAGAGGGGGGTGAATAGGTTGATCCAAATATTGCTTTGGATTTCGATGGATTTAAAAAACTTTGAACACTACTGTTCTATGCAGACTACTGAGGTAGTCTGCAGCAGAGACTCAAACTGTATGAGTTTTTCTCTGTGTTGATGTAGTGATCAATTTCTAACAGTTCTAAATGTATCAAGCAACGAAAACAAGTAAGGAACACAATATTTATACTAGTTCAGACACTCGTTATCAACTGATAATCGAGAGTTTAGTCCAATCTTTCCTTGGTGACGAGTTTAGTTAATCCAAGAGATGAGTCCATGATAGCTAACTTGTCAAAAAGGTGAAGAACCTAGATCCTTACAAAGATCTTTCACTGGACTCTACTGTAGCTTTTGTTCTTCAGTGCAGACTAGTGAACTCTCTTCCTGTTTTCTTCTTGATTCAGCTCACTTATGTAATCTTTGAATCTCTTATTGTTTTGCAAGCTTACTCTTTTAATCACTCATTCAATAGCCTTATTCACTGAGATTCAACGATCCCCTTTTATAGACTGAGGGAATGAACCCGTGATTTGCACCCTAGTCTTTCAATCTCTGCTGCACCTTAGTCTGCACTCAGTACTATGAGACCTCATATGCACCCAATCTCTGCTGTAATCTCATCTCAACCCAAATCTGATGCACTTCATGCATTGTTATGTTGGTCTTTATGTGTAACTTCAATCCTTGATCCTGAAGCATTTGTAGGTCTTTTGTTGCTCGTGTATGTGTTAGTTTCTTAGCCGAAATCCTCTATAGTAGTCTGTATCTGGTGGCCGACATAATGTTTTTTATTTGCGATCGTCTGCTCTCCAACATCTGACCTAGGCTGTAGCTATCTACCTAATTTCCAGCCTAAGTACACTAACGACATCATGGTTAATACTCCTAAGTTTTGTTCATCAACTTCTATACAAGCAGAGGGATTTCACATTCTTATCAATCTCTCCCTAAATTGAAGCTAACAAAACTTCTATGTAAAATAACGAGTTAACTACCTATCTTACATCTAAATTACATTGTTTTGAAAGAAAAAAAAAAAAGACTATAGAGCAGTAGTGAGGCTTACCTTTACCTTTGATGCTCATTTCCTTTGTTGTGCTTGTGATGATATTCCTCTGATGTTCCTTTGTTGAGCTTATGAAGTTGTTCCTCTAATGCTTTATGATGTCTTCTTCTTTCTTGATAGGGCAGCTCCCTCTGAATTCTGTGGCTTGATGTCTTTTCCCTTTGATGCCTTAGCCTTTTTGCAAACCTTTCTCTCTCTGCTTCAACTGTTGGTTTTCTTTTCAAATCTTCTATAGTTTTTCCCTTTTCTGTAGACTTGTCCTTTGCTACAGACTTCTCCCCTTATACTATAACTTTCTTTGGTGTCTTCTTCTCCCCCCTTTTGTTAGCATTAAGGGCAGTTGTACGAGCTTCGATGGAAGTTCTTATGGCTCTTAGTTCAGAGGTAGTGGTCTATTGAGCAATTGTAACTTTGGTTGTCTCCAGTTGAAGCTTGTAATCTGGTATCATTATTGTGGATGTGCTCTATAAGTCGTTATTGAGTAACTTGTAAAGAGGATTGAAGTCTACGTAGATCAGCTGAATATTGTCCTCTAACTTGTTGAGATTAGACGAGATGAGTCTATATTGCTGAAGATTCAGGGCATTGGCCCTTTGAATTTGGTCTATGAGTCCTTCTTCCATGTTGGAAAGTGTTGCTTCAAAGTCTTCAAAGCATTTTTTCCTTGTTTTCCTTTCATTTTTCAATTCTACTGTAACTGGTTGCAGAATGTTAAGGAGCTCATGAAATACATCCTTTGTCCATTCATGCGTACTGTAAATTTCTTGATCCAGTTGTCGAAATCTATACTCAATTATAGTTTCTGATGGAAAGGATTCCTGATGTGCATATGGTCCTTTTTATGCTATTGTTCATGGAGTAGATGATGGTCTTTCATGAATTGGTGTCATTCGAACGTCTGTAAAAGCTTTCCTTAGATTTCTGGTTGATGTCTGAAGTGTCATCTGTGTGTCAACTATGCCACTATAGAGTAGTCCTTGTGGAAAACCCATAGATGGGGGATCTACCCTTGTTTGCACCACACCGAATAAGGAAGGTGGTGAAAACACAATGTGTAAGATTCGAGTTTGAACCTAGAGTGGGGAGGGGTGAATAGGTTTTTTAAGACTTTAATGGCCTTTTTATACGTAATACTAATTTTATTCAGACTATTATTCTATGCAGACTACTTAGATAGTCTGTAGATGACAATTGGAAGTCTGCAGTAGAGATTTGTAACTCTTTGAGATTATCTCTTTTTGGCTGTGATGATTTATTAGAACAATTCTAAATATCAATGTAGTGAAAGCAATAAATAGACACAATATTTTTACTGATTCAGACACTCGATATCAAATGATGATCGAGAGCTTAGTCCAATCTTCCCTTAGTGACCAGTGTAGTCAAGCCAAGAGGTGAGTATCACTATCTCCTTATTTGAGCTTACAAGAAACTTCCTTTTTACAAGTTGTCTAACTTGTACAAAAGACAAAGAACCTAGATGCTTTACACAGATCCAAACTCTCGGCTCTGCTGCAAGACTCGTTCTTCTACATACTAGTGACACTTTCAACCGTATCTTCTCGATTTGGCTTTCTTGAGTAATCTTTGAATTGCTAGATTGCTTTGCAATCTTTGCTTTTCAATCCTTGTTCAATAGCTCTCCTCAATAAGCTTCACCGCTTCCTTTTTAAAGGCTCAAGGAACGAAGCTATAGGAGACAACACACTATTCCTGGAATGACACTTTGCCACTAGTGTTCCCCATCATCTCGTTCCTCATGCTGGCAGTCCACTATCCCTAGAATTTGTGTCATTGCTACTTTAACTCAAATCCTCGCTTGACTGACTTCAAATCTCTGACCCTACCATGGAAATCATCTTCGCTGCAATCTAGTCTGCTGTAACTTCTAGTCTGCATCCAGTCTCTATTATAACCCTAGTCTGCATCCCATACTGCATCCCTAGTCTGCACCCAGTCTTTGTTACAACCCTTGTCTACACTCAGATTTGACTCAGTTTATAGGATTCTTCGTTGTGATGCTTAGACCTTTTGGGCTCCTTTCCGTGTTCCTCTCAGCTTTTCCTCTTTGTTGTAGAGGATTTCTCCCCGTGAGTCTTAGAGGGGGTCCTCTACTGCTGCTCGTCTGCAGGCTTAGACCTCCGCTGCTCTTCTTCAGATAGTTTCTCCCCCTTTTTGTTAGCATTTACGGTGGAGGTGAGTGCTTCAAGAGCAGTGTGGATGCCCTTGAGTTCAGAGGAGATATTTCTCTGAACTACTTACAATTTGGTTTCGAGGAGACCAAATTTGATGTCATTGATTCGCATGTGCTCATCAATCTGCTGCTTGGTGGTCTGCATTGTTTCATGGAGCTTTCGTAGTGTAGAAGACTGTTCCCCCTTGAATTTTCTGAAATTAGAGTTGTGGATTCTTTGATTGTGAAGATTCACTAATCTATTTTGCTTCATCTAATCAATAACTCCGGCTGTTAGATTCCTTAGCGTCTCTCCAAAATTATCAAAGGTTGATTTTCTTTGCTCCTTTTCTGTTGCTAGGTCTACTACAATTGGCTCCAAAGTTTCTAGGAGATCGTGGAAGGCAGTCCTGATCCATGAGTGCTTTCCATAGATTTCTTGGTCTAGCTGGGGTATTCTGTACTGTGTTGTGTTTTCTGAGGGTGAATAGGGGATTCTTTCACCGTGTTGATGAGGTTGAACAGAGAGAATCTGAACTTCATGTTCGTCAAATGCTTTCTTGAGGTCTTTGATTGCAGTTGGGGTCATTTTGGTTGCTGAAGTATCATTGTATATTGGCTAGTCATCTGTAATTGTTGAAGTTTCCATTCTACTGCCTAAGAATGGAACAATTGTTGTTGTTGTTGTTGGCTCTGCTGCAAGAGGTCTGATAGTGAGACTAGGTGCAAACTAGGGTTGGATCCCTTATTTCTTCGTGGGTATAGCCTTTTGCAGCGAGCCTTTGTCTGAACTCAGCTCGAGGTCCTACTCTTATCTCTTGAAAGCTCACTTGGGCTTCCAAGATCAGGCTCTTCAAGTCTTCAACAGCTTCTGCCTTCAGGAATTGAATTACCATGTTTGCATCATGAAGAGCGATAATTTCAGGTACTTTTGGTGGAATTCTTGAGAAAGAAGGCTCGGTTATCAGCCCAGTCTGCAATAGTACAGACTGGTCAATGACTTCCTCAGTCTGCACTATTACAGACTGTTTCTTCTTCGTTGATTGTGATTGGTTCTGCAGCAGGCTTGTCGGATTCGGTTTCCTCGTCGGGGATATACACAATGATTTTTCTCCTTGTTACTCTTGGTTTCTTTAATTTGTGTTGGGCTAGCATCTTCTGGTGGAATGATTCTTGAATCTTCATTTGGAAGATTGAAGTATTGTGCAAGGTCGTGAGAATTCACCTGGATAGTTATTCCTCTTGTAGTAGAGGTATAAGTAATTTGCTGCAAAGATTCTACAACTTGCCCCTTTTTGATGAAGTCCAGAACTTCATCATCATATATGGTGCATGTACATTCACATAGAGGCTTGAGTCCAGCCTCTTCGATCAAGTCAGCTATGTCTCTGATCTCTTCTTGCTCGTCGCGAATTGAATTGAAATCAAACACGACACCTGTTTGAATTTCAATTCTTTTCGTAAGACTCCTCTAAGATTTTGAGGATTTCTGGCTTTTCTTTGATTACTTGATGGTGTATTGGCCATTTTCAAGGTGATTTGAAAGAATTGCGCTGTTTTAGAAATTGAATTTGAAGTATTTTTCAAGAAGTTAGGGTTTCGATTTCGTACAGTAGAGCGCTCAAGAGTTTAGAGAGAGAAAGAGTTTGAGCGTTTGTTAGAGAGATAGAGAGTGATCAGAGAGAAAAGTGATTTTCTAATTAAAAATCTATAGTTTTTATACTCGTTTGGAGAATATGACCATTGTTAGTGTTTTTTTCTAACATTCATCAATTGACCGTTATGCGTTATTTTAGTAAAGCTGTTATTTAATGTTTTAAAACGGATTTAGTTTTCTAAAATAGATGCAGTAGAGCACTATTGATTCTAGTCTGCACTAAACTTATTGAGTAAGTAGTAGAGCAGTAGAGCAATATTGCTAGTCTGCATTTTTCATGAATGATGCTAGTCTGCATTCTACACATGTAGTAGAGCAGTAAAACATTTTGGCCAGTTTTATTGCTTTAAATCAAGTATACCCAATTCTCCACGAAATTGAATGAACTTGTTTTCATCAAGAGGTTTTGTAAAAATGTCTCCAACTTGTTTTTCTGTTAGATTGTATTCCAATTTAATATGACCTTTCTACACATGATCCCTGATAAAATGATATCTGACATCAATGTGCTTGGTTCTTGAATGAAAAACTGGATTTTCTGAAATAGTCATTGTAGAGGTATTGTCACAAAATATAGAGTTTTTAGAGAACATTATTTCGTAGTCTGCAAGTTGTGACCTCATCCATAGTATTTATGTAGTACAGTTTCCAGCAGCAATGTATTCGACTTCTGCAGTAGAGGTAGACACAATAGTCTGCTTCTTGCTGAACCATGATATTAACCTTGCTCAAATGAATTGACATGATCTACTTGTGCTCTTCCTGTCAACTATACATCCTACAAAATCTGCATCTGAATAGCCTATCAGTGTAAAATCTGATTCCCTAGGATACCATACACCAAGATTTAGAGTTCCTTTGAGATATCTTAGGATTCTCTTTACTGCGGTGTAGTGAGACTCCTTTGGGATCATATTGATATCTTGTACAGACACAGACTGCATATTGAATGCCTGGTCTGCTTGCAGTAAGGTATAATAATGATCCTATTATTCCTCTATACATTGTTTGATTTATTTTCTTTCTAAGTTCATCCTTTTCTATCTTAATTGATGTGCTCATTAGGGTTTTCATATCACTAGCACTATCTAATCCATACTTTTTAATTGTGTTCTTTAAGTATTCAGATTGATTTAAAAAAAATTCCACTTTTTAGTTGTTGTACTTGCAATCCTAGGAATATTTTAGTTCCTCCATTAAGCTCATTTGAAATTTGGATTTCATTAGTTCTGCAAATATTTCACAAAGCTTATCATTAGTATAGCCAAATATAATATCGTCAACATAAATTTGCACTAACAATATGTGTGCTTTATGCTTCTTTAAGAAGAGAGCGGTATCTACCTTTCTTCTTTCGAATTTATTTTCACAGAGAAAGGTTGAGAGAGTTTTATACCATGCCCTTGGTGCTTGCTTTAGCCCATATAGTGCCTTATCTAGCCTATATACATGCTCTGGATATTCATAATCCTCAAAACCAGGAGGTTGTTCAACATAAACTTCCTCTTGCAGCTTTCGATTTAGGAATGCACTTTTTACATCCATTTGATAAACTTTAGATCCTTGGTATGCTGCATAGGCGAGGAGCATTCTTATGGCTTCTTATCTTGCTACAGGTGCAAAGGTTTCATCAAAATCAATTCCTTCTTCTTATGAGTATCCTTTAGCAACTAATCCAGCCTTGTTTCTAATAACTGTTCCATTTTTATCAGATTTGTTTCTAAACACCCATTTGCATCCTACAACTGGACAATTTTTGGCTCTTGGTGTTAGATACCATACCTTATTTCTTTGAAACTGATTCAGTTCTTCTTGCACAACATCTACCCATTTTGGATCATTTAGGGCTTCATTTATTACCTTAGGTTCTATTTCAGATATGAAACAGCTAGACAGGCATTCAGCATTTGTTGCTCTTCTAGTCTACACAGATGCATTCTAATCTCCTATTATATCATCCTGTGTATGTGCCTTTATCCATCTTCCTTTGTCATGCTCATTTGATTCCAATTGTTGTTGAGGTTTTTCTTCTGCCTTTGCTGCAGTGTCATTATGTGCAGACGACTCTTCCTTGTCTTCAGTATTAATGACCTCTTTTGCAATCTGTTCATTACATGCACATTCCTCATCAAATATATTTGCATCTCTTAAGAATGTTTCTTTTTCATCAAATGATACATGAACTGAATCCTCAATAGTCTGTGTTCTTTTATTGTACACTCTAAATGCTTTGCTGTTTGTTAAGTATCCTAAGAAGGTTGCCTCATCTGTCTTAGGATAAAATTTCTGTAAATAGTTTTTATCATTGTTGTGTATAAAATAAATGCATCCAAAGGCATGAAAATATTTTACACTTGGTGTTTTTTCTTTCCACAATTCATAGGGGGTTTTCTTATAAAGTTTGTGAATTGTGCATTTATTTTGAGTATAGCAAGCTGTGTTTACTACTTCTGCCCAGAAGCTTTTGGATAAGTTTACATCAGAAATCATTGTTCTAGTTGCTTCTATCAGTGTTCTATTTTTTCTCTCTGCCACACCATTTTGTTGGGATCTTGGTGCTGAGAAGTTATGTTTAATTCCATTATCATTGTAGTAGACATCTATTCGTATTTGATCAAACTCAATACCATGATCACTTTTAATTGTGATTACTTCTATTCCTTTTCCATTTTGGATTTGTCTAAGGAACCTTGTTAGCAGACTACATGTTTCACTCTTTTTTTGTAAGAATATTACATAAGTATATTTGGAGTAATCATCTATTATAACTAGAGTGTATCTTTTTCTGCTTAAGTTTTCCATCTGAACTGGATCAAAGAGATCCATATGTAACAGTTCAAGAATCCTTATAGATTCGGAGGAGTTTAAGGGTTTAAAGCTTGTCCTAGTCTGCTTTCCTTCCTGACATGGTCTGCATAATTTATCCTTTTTAAATTTTATTTGAGGAAGTCCTCTTACTAGGTTCTCTGAGGACAATCTTGCTATGGTTATGAAGTTAAGATGAGCTAATCTTTTGTGCCATAGCCAGTTTGTATCTTCAGCTTCTTTAGTGTAGAAGCAAGTTATTTGTTCTGACTGTGATGAATCAAAGTCTACTGCATATATGTTTCCTTTTCTTATTCCTAGTAATTTGACTTCTTGTGTGATTTTATCTTTTACTTGACATGTATCATGAGTAAATGACACATCATAATATTTATCACACAACTGACTAATAGATAGCAGGTTATGTTATAAGCTCTTGACATAAGCAACATCTCTAAACATTAAAGAACCTGTACCAAGAGTTCCATAACCTTTGGTTATACCCGTCTTTCCTCCTCCAAATATGACAAGAGGTCCTTGTTCTTTTCTGAAATCTTCAAGGTTGGATTTGTCTCTTGTCATATGTCCTAAGCATCCACTATCCAAGTACCATATGCCCTTTTTCTTTTCCTGTAATGAAAACATGAAGAGCTTGTACATGGTACCCACTGATTTGGGTCCTTATTGGTTAGCTTTTGGAATCCACACTTGAATTGTCTTCTTGTGTGAGTTCCAGCATTCAAATGATTTATGGCCGATCTTGCCACAGGTAAAGCAGTAGACCATTGGTCTTATGCTTCTTAGTGGTCTGCTCCACTTGGTCTGCTGCTCTTGACATGAGCATGTGTGTCTCGAATATGGTTTTCTTCAAGTTGATCTTGAGAAGTTATTCCATACTGAGTAGTTAGGTGTATGTTGAGCTTCATAGAGCCTTTCCCTAAATTCCCTTTTAGAGTTTCTTGCCTTCTGCTTCTCATTATATTTATCATAAGTATGTACAGGTAGTCTACTCCAATTCCTTTGAGGTTGAGCAGTAGAGATCCTACTTTGCAGTAAAGATTTCTTGAGAATATTGTTCTTTCTCAATACTATTGGTGCAGCTGAGCTTTTGCTGCTTTGCACAGTTTGTGCAGCAGAGCATTGGCTCTTATGCACTTATCCTGCATTATAGACATTCTTCTTCTACACACCTACTGCAGTTGAGATGTTTTTTTTTTTCTGCAGGACTTTTGTAGTGGTCTGCTCAACTTTCTTGGTAGTGACCATTTTATCTACATTGTTGTTCAACCAGTCATTGTATCCTAACCCAGTTTATAATGGGAGGATTGACCTGTGTTGATCAGTTTTTGTAGATCTAAGGTCTTGCTATTCCAAGCATCTACCTGCTTTTGAAGCTCAGTGTTTCTCATAGTAAGTTTTTCCACTACTGCATTGAGAAGCTTCACTTTTTCATTTGCTTTCTTCAGATTATCTTGAGCATTGATTAGACTATTATTAGTCTCTTCATTTAAATTGCATTTTCTTTTAGAGTTGCAATTTGCTTAAAATTTTCTTTATTTTCTTTTAAAAGAGAAATAAAGCTTTCAGAGATTTCTTGAAGTGCTTCCTTCAATTCCTCTGTAGTGGCCTCTAAGTCAAAGAGATTAAATACCTGCTTTTGTTTTTCTTCTTTTTCCATGAGATATAGCTGAGAATTTGCCATGATATCATCATCATCAGAGTTTGTGTCGCTCCATGTCTTTGCTGCATATGCCTTGCCTCTTTCCTTTCTCCCAGGGGTGACTTTTTTGTAGCCCTTTTTGAACTTTGGTGCAGACGAGTCTTGGATTGGTTGTCTATATTGAGCTGCAAAGTGTCCTGGTTTGCCACAGTTGTAGTAGACTTCCTTGTTTGCATCTTTAGTTTTTGAGGGAAATTTCTTTTTGAAGATCCTCTTTTTGAATAGCTTCTTGAACTTCTTTCCCATGAGTGCCAGTACTTCTGATAGATCTTCTTCACTTGCAGACGAGGTATCACTGTTCTTCTCTTATGCCATGGATTTCAAAACTCTCTCTTGAGCTTTGAAAGCCAAGGTTTTCTTTCTTGCATCATCAATCTGCTTCTTCTGCTCAACTTCAAGATTATAGATATGCAGAACACCATACAGTTGAGCCAGGGACATCTTTGTTAGATCTCTGGATTCTCTTATAGCAGTTGTCTTTGTGTTCCGGATTTCAGTGAGATCTCACAAACTTTAGGTTGACTTCCTTGTTTTCGAAAGTCTTGCCTAAGGTTTTGAGATTGTTGATGAGAATATTGAATCTTTCAAAGAAGGTGGTTAGATTCTCATCAGACCTCATTGAGACCAGTTCATATTTTTATATCAATACATCCTTCTTGTTTTCTCTGATCTCATTAGTTCCTTCGTATCTCATCAGTAGAGCCTCCCATGCTTGATTTGCTGTCTTGGTATGAACCACAATTTCAAACATGTTGTCATCTAGGGATTTGAATATTTGATTTAGAGCTTTTCTTCCAACCATCTCTAGATCCCAGTCTTCTCTGAACCAGAGGGATTTTGGTCGTTGTACTTCTCTTGTTAAATCCTTTGGATTTGGCATCATTGGAACATTTGGTTCATCGAGGACAATGTCTTGCATCCTTTCGTCAATTGAGTTGAGATGTGCAAGCATTCTTAGCTTCTAGTGGTTGAACTTGTCAAACGAGCAAGTTAGAGTTTCTGCACTATTAGGATATTTGGGAAACTTTGGTGGTGCCATTGATGGTAATCTTCTCACAAACAAACTATTAGTAAGTTCTTTGCAAGTGTAATATGTGACTTTTTCTTTCCAATAACCGTTAAGTCTGAAAAGTCATGCTCTGATACCAATTGTAAGATTCGAGTTTCAACCTAGAGATGGGGAGGGGTGAATAGGTTGTCAAAAATTTTAATGACCTTTTTATGCGGAATACTAATTTTATGCAGACTATTGTTCAATGCCGATGACAATTGGTACTCTGTGGTAGAGATTGGTAACTCTTTGAGTTTATCTCTTTTTGGCTGTGATGATTTATTGGAACCAATTCTAAATATCAATGTAGTGAAAGCAATAAATAGACACATTATTTATACTGGTTCAGACACTCGATATCAAAATGATGATCGAAAGCTTAGTCCAATCTTCCCTTGGTGACCAGTGTAGTCAAGCCAAGAGGTGAGTATCACTATCTCCTTGTTTGAGCTTAAAAGAAACTTCCTTTTTACAAGTTGTCTAACTTGTACAAAACACAAAGAACCTAGATGCTTTGCACAGATCCAAGCTCGGGGCTCTGCTGCAAGACTCGTTCTTCTACATACTAGTGACACTTTCAACCGTATCTTCTCGATTTGGCTTTCTTGAGTAATATCTGAATTACTAGATTGCTTTGCACTCTTTGTTTTTCAATCCTTGTTCAACTGCTCTCCTCAATAAGCTTCACCGATTGCTTTTTAAAGGCTCAAGGAATGAACCTATAGCAGACAACGTACTGTTCCTGGGATGACACTTTGCCACTAGTGTTCCCCATTATCTCGTTCCTGATGCTGGCAGTCCACTATCCCCAGAATTTGTGCCGTTGCTACTTTAACTCAAATCCTCGCTTGACTGACTTCAAACCTCTTACCCCACCAAAGAAATCATCTCTGCTGCAATCCAGTCTGCATATTGCATCCCTAGTTTGCGCCCAGTCTCTGTTGCAACCCTTGTATGCACTGAGATCTGACTCAATTCATGCCTTGCCATGTTGGTCCTCGTATGTAAGCTCAGTCGTTCATCCCGAAGCCTTTGAGTTCTTTTTTTGCTTATCAATGCACTAGCTGTTTATCCAATGTCCTCTGTAGTAGTCTACATCTGGTGGTTTGTATGATCCTCATACATCTGCAACCGTCTACTCACTGGCATCTAACCTAGACTATAACTACCTACTTGACTTCTAGCCTAAACATATTAACTACATTGTAACTAATACATCTAAGTTTTATTACATCAATTTCTATAGAAATGGAGGTATTGCACATTCCTATCACTTATCCATTACTGATTGATTTCTTCAAGAGTGACTTCTTTGAGAGCTTGATCTACTGCAATTTCTGTTGTGGTCTTTCCTTCTGTTGACTAGTGACTTGTATCTACAAATTCATCTCGTACTATTACTATTTCATCTGTGTGAGTAGGATTGAGATCAAGTGTAGTTACTTGTGTAAACTTTGCTTGATTTGGTAGTTGCATGCATTCTTCAGTGATTTCTTCTGGTGTAGTCTCTCCTATATCCTTAGTCGGTGATGCCTCAAGTGCTTCTGATTCCTTTTGCTCTGTAAGTTCCTCTGTTGGGAAGTCAGTTGCAGGTGACTCTGCTGCTTGACCCTCGTCTGCAGGTGACTCAGCTTTTTGTTCTTTTGCTGATGACTCTGTTCCTGGTTCTTCTGTAGATGACTCGGTTGCTGGTTATTATGCAACATACTGTTACTCAGTTGATTTCTCATGAATTCCTTCTTCAACCACTTGATCGATGATATCATCATGAGTTTCAGGATGTGATAAATCATCATTACCATCATCTTCTGATGGCTGTGTTCTCCCAATGGTTAGTCTGGAGAGATAGTCATAGATTTCCAATGTTGTAGCCCTGACTAATCTCATCAGCTCAATCTCCACTTCTGGAGTGTGAACAACTTTGATGTGCTATAATTATGCTTGTGTGTGTCTCATCATCTTCAGTGTTGAGTACTTGACTTCAAGAACTCACTGAATAAGATATATGGTTCAGTGGGTCTTTTTTTTTTTTTTCTTCATTTTTTGAATTTGAACTAGTTGATGAATTTCTTATTCTGTCATTCCATCAACTATTCTAGTGTCTGTCTTTGATTCAACTGGATTTATCCTGTATCGTGTAGTTGGTCGTGATGGAATCAAATTTGGCCTAGCAAACCTTGACGTCCTTTTGATTGGAGGTTTGTGCTGCCTGATCAATGTTTGAATCATTTCTTCCTTCTGTGACCTACCTAGCATTTCATCGATTTTGGTTCTATGTTCTTGAACCTTTTCTTTTATAGCCTCAATCGTTTGCAGTGCTTTCATGATTGCTTCCTTTTCTAGTAACTGTGTGATTGTAGTTATTGTAGTGGCCCACGCTTCAGTTGTAGTTGATGGACGATCTTCTTCAATCACAGATGGATCCATTCCAATATCGGAAATTGGAATGATCTCTGTTGTTAAGGGTTTAGTTGTAGCAGATATGATTGCCATTGTGCTTGTAGTAGAGGCGCCCTGAGATAACCAAGTCTGCATTATTCTAAGTTTGGATTCAATGGCCTCTATTTCTTTTCTTGTGTATCCTTGTGCACTGAGCTCCTACCTAAGTTGAGCTTGTGGTCCTTTTCTAATCTCTTGATAGCTTCTTTGAGCTTCCCTAATCCATGCCAGCCTTTAGATACTTCAGCGTCACATTGGCATCATGAAGTGCTCCAAGTTCTGGTTTCTTCGGTGGCAAGGTTCTTGAGGATAAGCCCTCAATTGGTTGCCTACTCTGCTCTTCTATAGGTGTAGACTTTTTAGGTCCAAGTTTCAACCTAGAGGGCGTGAATAGGTTGTTTCAAAAATTTATTCAAACTTTTGATGAAGAATACTAGTTCTTTGCAGACCATTTAGGTAGTGCAGCAGAGGCAGTTAGTGATCTGTAGTGGAGAGTTCAAACTCTTTGAGTTTTATCTCTGTTTGGTTGTGATAGGTTGTTTCTAACAGTTCTAAATATCAAATGATAATCGAAAGCTTAGTCTAGTCTTTCCTTGATGACCAGTGTAGTCAAGCCAAGAGGTGAGTATCACTATCTTGTTGTTTGAGTTTACAAGAAACTTGCTTTTACAAGTTATCTGACTTGTACAAAAGATAAAGAACCTAAATCCTTTGCACATATCCAAACTTTGGACTCTGCTACAAGATTTTTTCTTCTGTAGATTAGTGACACACTCTTCACTATATCTTCAAGAGTTAGCTTTCTTGAGTAATCTTTGAATTTCTGATTGCTTTGCACTATTTTCCTTTCAATCCTTATTCAACAGCTCTACTCAATAAGCCTCAATAGTTCCCTTTTAAAGGCTCAAGGAACGAACCTAGTAGGCACCGCATTGTTCCCGGAATGACGCTTTGCCACTCGTGTCCCCCACCATCTTGTTTCGAATGCTAGCAGTCCACTATCTCTAGACCTTTGACCCAACCACTAGCAACCATCCTCTGTTGCACCAAGTCTACTGTACCTTAGTCTGCAAACTGTACTTTGAGACCTCATCTGCATCCATCCCAGTTGCAACCTCGTCTGCACCCAGATCTACTGCACATTTATGCATTCTATGTTGGTTCTCGTCTGCAAGCTCAATTCTTAGATCCTAGAGCCTTTGACATTCTTTTGTTGCTCATCAATGCAATAGTTATTCATCCAAAGTCCTCTATAGTAGTCTAAATCTGGTGGCTTGCATGATGCCCATTAATCTACAGTCGTCTACTCACTCGCATCCAACCTAAATTGCAACTATCTACTTGACTTCTGGCCTGAACATACTAACTACATTATGACTAATACATCTCAGTTCTATACAAATTGAGGTATTGCACATTCCTATGGATCTCCCCCTAAATTGATGCTAACAAAAACTCCTATGTAAAACAACAAGTACACATCTTTCTACCTGTTTAGTTACATATGTTGAAACTTAATTCAACTTGATTACATTGTTTTAAATAAAAACAACATAACTAAAACAAAGGGCAATAGCATTGGAAATGTTCTATCCTTACCTTTGATGCTCCATTCCCTTGGTGCGCTGATGTCTTCATTCTTCTTCTCATCCTTTGCTGCGCTTTGAAGGTCTTTCTTCTTACTGTCTGTGGTATCGTCTTCGTTCTTCATGGGATTCCTCCTTATGATGCCTAGGCTTTTTAGTAGACCTTTCCCTTTCTTGTTCAGAGAAAAGTTCCCTCTTTGCTGTAGAAGACTTCTCCCCCTGAGTCTTCTGCTCGTTTGTAGTCCTCCTTGGCCCATCTGTTGCCTACTTCTCCTCCTGAGTTGTAGTTGACTTTCTTAGTTTTCTCTTTGCTGTAGAAGACCTCTTCCTTTGAGTCTTCTGCTCGCCTGCAGTACTCCTTAGCTCATCTACAGGCAGCTTCTCCCCTTGAGTTACAACTGACTTTCTTAGAGTCTTCTGCTGCTCTGCTACATATTGTTTCTCCCCTTTTTTGTTACCATTGAGGGTGGAGGTGAGAGTTTCCAGAGCAGTGCGCACAACTTTGATTTCTAAGAAGATATTCTTCTGAACAACTTGGAGTTTTGTTTCAAGTAGTCCGAATTTGGTATCATTGATGCATAGGTGCTCATTAAGCTGCTGCTGAGTAGTCTGCAGGGCTTGGTTGAGCTTTCGGAGTTCAACAGTGTGTTGGCCTTTGAATTTCTTGAAGTTGGAAGTGCTGATTCGTTGATGTTGAAGATTCATTGACTTGGCTTGTTTCATTTGATTAATTACACTTGCTGCTAAGTTGTTCAGAGTGCTTTGAAAATCTTCAAAAGGTCTTCTTTCTAATTTCCCTTTCTTTCTCTATGTCTTCAGCAATCGGCTGCAAGGTCTCAAGCAGCTCGTGAAATGCATCCCTGGTCCATGAGTGCATACTATAGACTTCTTGATCGAGCTGTCACAGCCTGTATTAGGTGGTGTTCTCTGAAGGTGATGATGGAATTCTTTCTCCTTGTTGATGTGGTCGAACAGAAATAACCTGAATACCATCTTTATCAAACTTTGTTGTTAGGGTCTTGACTTCTGAGGAAGGTGTTGTTTGAGTTTCTGATGTATTGTGGCTAAACAGTCCTTATGCAAGTCCTGTAGAAGGTGGATCAGCTCTTGTTTGCACTCTTTCAAATGAAAAGGGTGGTGTAAACAAGATGTTCTCCAAAGCTTGTATAGCTAGTCGAGAAGGAGTTGCTTGTTTGGCCTCAGCTGCAACTTGTTAGAAGTCGTCTGTATCTTTTGTCTCAACTGCAGTGTAAGTTACCTCTTCTGCCGTTGAAGTGTCTGCTTTGGATGTAACTGCTGTTAGATCCTCAGCCGTAGGCGATTCCTATGCTTCCTCAACATCAGGAAGTTCTTTTGTGTTTTGTTGAGTTGGTTAATCTTCAACGTTATCTTTGTGTGTCTCTTTTGCTGCAAGGGCTATGATTAATGGGGTCTCTACGACAGATTCCTCGTCTGAGGACTCAGCTTGTTTCTCTTCTACAGTTGCTTCTGCAATCTTTGCAGGACGAATTTCTAGTTCAGCCGCAGACGATATTGCTTCAGATGGTTGGTCTGCATGTTTCTTTGCTGCAGATTCTTTTGGTTTTGTTACGGTCTCAACTGCTATCGTCCACACTAGCACTCCTTCTTCTGCAGCTTGGTCAATGATTTCATCATCATCCTACTGATCATCAGGATGCTGTTGTGCATCACCACCATCACCATCACCTAATGGCTGATGTTCTCCTAAGTAAGGTCTAGAGAGATATTCATATGTCTCCTCAGTTACAGCTTTGACTTGTTTAATTAATATCTTCTTTAGCTCATCTTCGACTGCAGGTGAGTTTACAAACTCAATCTGTCTGAGGATAGCATTTTAAGTATGGTGGTCCTCAATGTGGAATCCTTGAATTCAAGAGCTGCATTGACCAGAAAGTGGGGTTCCTTGGGTCTTGTTGACTTGCAGGCCTCCTTCTTTTGAAGTTGAGACATGATCTCTCCTTCAGACATTCCAGTAATGTCCCTAATCAGAGTCTGGGATTAATCTGGATTGATTCTGTACAACATCTTTGGTCCTTGGGGAATCAACTTTGGTCTTGCAAACCTTGTTGTTCTTCCTGCTCTAGTTGGCCTTTTGATTGGTAGTTTGTGTTATGCCTCAAAATCCTTTTTCTGGCTTGCTTCTTTTCAGCAAGCAGTTGAGTGTCTCTGGCTTTCTGCTATAGCAAACTTTCTTCTACTGCCTTAATTGAGTTGTTGTTGTTGTTGTTGTTTTCCATACTATTGTTTCAGTTGTTGGTTGGTCTGCTGTAATCCTTGAGGTATCCATTCCATTGCTTGTGAATGGAACAATTGTTGTTGTTGTTGGCTCTGCTGCAATAGGTCTGATTATGAGGGAGGGTGTAGCAGAGGTAACTTGAGCAGGTTCAGTCTGCAAGGCTGACAGATTAGCCTCTATTGGTTTTATTTCATCATGAGTGTAGCCTTCTACAACAAGCTTCTGTCTGAACTCGGCTCGAGGTCCTTCCCTAATCACTTGATAGCTCACTTGAGCTTTCAAGATCAGGTTCTTCAAGTTTTCATATGCTTCGGCCTTCAAGAACTAAATTGCCACATTTACATCATGAAGTACGGCTCAATAATTTATCCAGTCTACACTATTGCGGACTGTGTTTCCTCCTCCATTGCGAGTGGCTTTGTAGCAGGTTGATCTGAAATGGTTTCCTCGTCGGAGGTCTGCATAAGGAGCTTTCTCCTTGGCACTTTTTCCTGCTTCATTTTTTGTTGAGCTTTGTGGACTGGTATCTTCTTGATCTGCTTCTTTGGTGATCGTCTCTATACTGCAGTGGTGGTCTGCACTGGTGTAGTGGTCTGAGCTGCTTTTCGTCTTGTTTGAACTTCTGCAGACTTTGATGGAGAGTCTGCAGATTTGACAACTGTCTGCTGTGCTATAGTCTTCTTTGTACGTCCTACAGGTAGCTTGCCTACCTTCTTGACATCAATCTGTGTGGCCACAGTCCATGGCCTCCCTTCTTTGTCAGATAGCTTTAATTTCTGTTTGAGGAAGATGCTAATTATCCTTCCAAACAGTGGTTGCTTTGCCTCTACTGCCTTGGCAAGTTGATACATAAGCAACTTTGCCCAGTTGACTCCATGTTTCATGAGTATTTCAAACATGAGTTCTTGCTGATCAGTGGTGATATATCTTTACTAAATTCTCTGGCGAGAATAACCACCTTGACGATATCGGCAAGAATCTTGTGTTCTTTGGATAAGAACTTCTTCATGGTCCTTATCCCCTCATTCCATTTCTCTTCTAGTAGCATGGCATGCCTTCCAATTGTTATTATTTCAGGTGGAATGATCCTTGACCCCTCATTGTTCAGGTTGAATAATTTTACAAAATCATCTACGTTTATAGCGATTCTAACTCTTTTTGCAGCAGAGGTGTATGTAATTAGTTGTCGATCGTCTGCAACTCTTGCCTTTTGAATGAATTCCAAAACTTCATCATCATAGATCCTGCTGGTTTGTTCGCAGAAGTATCGGAGTCCGGCTTCTTGGATCAAATCAGCCATTTCTTTTATTTCATCGGATTCATCTCGTATAGTATTGAAATCAAAAACTACACCAGTCTGTAGTTCGATCTTCTTTGTTGGGCTCTTCTTGGATAAGCTTGATGGAGTGTTGGGCCATTTTTGAAAAGTTTTGCAAGAATTTTTGTTTTTAAAAATCGAATTAGAAAGATTTTCAGAAAGTTAGGATTTTCGATTTCGTGTAGTAGAGTGCTCGTAAGATTAGAGAGAGAATTAGAGCACTTTTAGAGATAGAAAGAATTAGAGTATATTAGAAAGTGATTTTCTAATTGAAAATTTATAATTTTATACTCATTTGGGAATTATGACCGTTGACAGTGCTTTCTAGCCGTTACATAGTGCTAGTTATTGACCGTTGCGTTATTTTATCAAAACAGTTTTGCAACGTTTAAAATTGTTTTCCTGAAATAGTTGCAACAGAGCAATACTGATCGTAGTCTGCATTCTACTTATTTATTAAGCAGTAGAGAAATACATAGTGCTAGTTACTTTCTAGCCGTTACACAGTGCTAGTTATTGACCGTTACGTTATTTTATGAAACAGTTTTGTAACGTTTAAAATTCTTTTCCTAAAATAGATGCAGTAGAGCAATATTGATCCTGGTCTGCATTCTACTTATTTATTAAGCAGTAGAGCAGTATAGCAATAATGCTAGTCTGCATATTTCATAAATAATGGTAGTTTGCTTTCTCTACATGTAGTAAAGAAGTAAAGCATTTTGGCCAGTTTAATTATTTTAAATCAAGTATACTCAATTCTCCACGAAATTGAATAAACTTGATTTCATCAAGTGGTTTTGTAAAAATGTCTGCAACTTGTTTTTCTGCTGGAATATATTCCAATTTAATATGACCTTTATACACATGATCTGTAATAAAGTGATATCTGACATCAATGTACTTGGTTCTTGAATGAAAAACTGGATTTTCTGAAATAGCCATTGCAGACGTGTTGTCACAAAATATACAGGTTTTGGAGAATATTATATCATAGTTTGGAAGCCGTGATCTCATCCACAGTATTTGTGCAGCATAACTTCTAGTAGCAATGTACTCAGCTTATGCAGTAGAGGTAGACACGATAGTATGCTTTTTGCTGAACCACGATATTAGCCTTGCTCCAATGAATTGACATGATCCACTTATACTCTTTCTATTAACTACACATCCTGAAAAATCTACATCTGAAAAACCTATGAGTGTAAAATCTGATTCTTTAGGATACTATACACCAAGGTTTGGAGTTCCTTTGAGATATCTCAGGATTCTCTTTATTGCAGTGTAATGGGATTCCTTCGAATCAGATTGATGCCTTGCACAAACACAGACTGCATATTGAATGTCTAGTCTGCTTGTAGTAAGGTATAACAATGACCCTATTATTCCTCTATATATTGTTTGATTTATCTTTTTTCCATGTTCATCTTTATCTATTTTAATTGATGTGCTCATGGGGGGTTTTCATATGACTAGCACTTTCTAAGCCATACTTTTTAATTACGTTTTTTAAGTACTTAGATTGATTTAAAAACATTCTACTTTTTAATTGTTGTACTTGAAGTCCTAAGAAATATTTTAATTTCCCCATTAAAGTCATTTGAAATTTGGATTTCATTAGTTTTGTAAATCGTTAGTGCAGCCAAATATAATATCATCAACATAGATTTGCACTAACAATATATGTTCCTTATGCTTCTTGAGGATCAGAGTGGTATCTACCTTATCTCTTTCAAATTTATTTTCACATAGAAATGTTGAGAGGGTTTCATACCATGCCCTTGGTGCTTGTTTTAGTCCATATAATATCTTGTCTAACCTATATACATATTCTGGATATTCATAGTCTTCAAAGCCAGGAGGTTGTTCAACATAAACTTCCTCTTGCAGCTTTCCATTTAGAAATGCACTTTTTATATCTATTTGATAGACTCTAAATTCTTGATATGCAGCATAGGCTTCTAATCTTGCTACAGGGGCAAAGGTTTCATCAAAATCTATTCTTTCTTCTTGTGAGTATCCCTTAGTAACTAACCTACTTTTGTTTCTAATGACTATTCCATTTTCATCAAATTTGTTTCTAAATACCCATTTGTAGTCCACAATTGGATAGTTCTTTGGTCTTGGTGTTAGATACCATACCTCATTTCTTTGAAACTCATTCAGTTCTTCTCGCATAGCATCTACCAAGTTTGGATCATTTAGGGCTTCACTTATTATCTTAGGTTTCATTTCTGATATAAAGCCTGTAAATAGGAATTCTCCATTTGATGCTCTTCTAGTCTGCACAAGTGCATCTTTATCTCCAATTATGTCATCCTGTGTATGTGCCTTGATCCATCTTCTTTTATCTTGTTCATTAGTTTTCAGTTGTTGTTGAGTTTGTTCTTCAGTGTCTGCTGCATTGTCAATGAGTATAGATGACTCAGTCTCTGCTGCATTGTCAATGAGTATAGATGACTCAGTCTTGTCTGCAGTTTCAATGACCTCTTCTGTAGCGTATTCATTACATGCACATTCCTCATCAAATACATTTGCATCTCTTATGAATATCTCTGATTCATCAAATGATACGTGAACAAATTCCTCAACAGTTTGAATATCTCTGATTCATCAAATGATACGTAAACTAATTCCTCAACAGTTTGTGTTCTTTTATTGCTATTTGTAGAATAGCATAAGAAGGTTCCCTCTTCTGTCTTAGGATCAAATTTCTGTAGATAGCTTTTATCATTGTTATGTATATAACATGTGCATCCAAAAGCATGAAAGTATTTGACACTTGGTGTCCTTTCCATAATTCATAGGAAGTCTTCTTATATAGTTTTTGAATTGTGCATCTATTTTGAGTATAGCAAGCTGTATTTACTGCTTCTGCTCAGAAGCTTTTGGCTAAATTTACATATGAGAGCATTTCCTAATTGCCTCTATAAGTGTTCTATTTTCCTTTCAACCACATCATTTTGTTGAGGTGTTCTGGGTACTGAGAAATTATGTTTAATTCTATGATCATTGCAGTAGACGTCTGTACCTATTTGATCAAATTCAGTGCCATGATCACTTTTAATTGTGATTACTTCTATGCCTTTTTCATTTTGAATTTGTATAAGAAATCTAGTTAGCAGACTCCAAATTTCACTCTTTTTATGTAGAAATGTTACCCAAGTATAACTAGAGTAATCATCTACTATAACTAGAGTGTATTTTTTTTCTGTTTAAGCTTTCTACTTCAACTGGACCAAAGAGATCTATAAGGCCAAGATATAACCTAGACGGGGGTGA